>OX381720.1:63944956-64133377 GCA_947462335.1 Harmothoe impar | reverse complement strand
GCTGTGTGTGACGTCATCGGCCTTAATGCCACGTCCTCAGTTTTTCTACCTTTCCCAAAAGTCATGACACTTTGACATTTCTATTTGAATTCCCAGAGATTCGGAATGGGAAATATTAGAAACACACCCAAATATATTTTGATTGCGATCTCTGAAAAATGGGGAAGATTTAAAAATAACCTAGCTAATAGATACTAAGGTAGGTTGTAAACACAGAAAACCTGACACAGTCGAGTACAATTTATGTGGAATTTATTACTGAGAATATGTACATGTTAAGGAAATGTTGAATGATATCGACGTTTCGACTAAATTGATTAATCTTCTTCAAGATCTAGCCAATAGTCTTGGTTAGATAATAGATACAAATTCTGTAGGTTTAGGAATACACTTTTGGTAAAGTTTTCATTATCAGATGGATGATTAATTTTTTTAGTGAAAACACCCTCAAATTGGTTTTAATATAGATCTATGTTCTATTAGCTGAAGGGCGAATACGCGGCAGATTTCCAACAGGAAGGTGGGGGGGGGGGGGTGGCCCCTGTGATACGAGGCACAGTGTTGACCTACATCGTGAGCTGCTCCTATCAGTAATACACAGAGTCATGGAGGATTAACCCTTCACGGACAGCAGAGGGAAGGGCAGTGTGGATATCCTTTCAAACACAGCGCCCATCTCACCAGATTGGGGTTTCATCTCTGTATTCTCCCTGACCATAACCATGCACGGGCAGCATAGTGCCTTAATGCAGGCCCTACAGGGTTGACACACTCCCAAAGGGTCGGCATGATGCACCAATGCCGACAAATGTCATCTTTTCGCGATGTGCCATCCTTAAATGGTTAATAGAGGATTGGAGTCTCGGCGCTCACCAACTTGTACATAAGGGGGGCTCTTGATGGGGGGGGGGGGATGTCGCATGTCGATTTTAAGAAATGACCATGTCGCATGTCTATGTCGCTTAATAATGCTCATGTCCAATGTCGACTTTTAGAACTGTCCATGTCCCCTGTCACTATCTTTTTTTTAAGCCTTATGTCACTAGGCCTCATGTCGCATGTCGATTATAAGAAATGACCATGTCGCCATATCGAATTTAGGGGTCTAGAGCCATATGAGTGCATCTACATGGGTAAAAATCGACACGTGCGACACAGCGACACGGCCCTTTTAAAATCGACACGTACGACACGGCCCTTTTAAACATCGACAGACACAGTAAAATTGAAATTAAAAATCAACGGACATAGAAGAATGGATTAGAATGTATCGACACGACGACACAGTGTATTTGTGCTAAAAAATCGACACGGCGACACGGACAAAATTACGGGTACCCATGTAGAGGCACATATGATGTGGTAGGTGCTGGGAGTGGGCATTGAGTCACCTCAGCAGCATGTGACAAGACACTGTACGGATGTAGCATGTAGGATGACGTCTTGTGACCCTCATGTGGTCATGTGACTACACTACTCATACAGCATGACAGGTTTACCTTGACACATCTGCTGTAACTGGGGGATAGTATAATGAACAGAATACGTCTGTACCATATAGTATCCTGCAACATGATTCCTCCTAGCAGACTAAGGATATCGTTTTACTGACTAGACTCAGTCATAACCTACAAGCAGTAAGGGGTCCACCTCTACCCTTCCCCTCCCTACACGGGGGGGGGGGCACTGTACCATGTATTGGATAGACTCACTCATAACCTACAGGCAGTAAGGGTACAAGCAGTAAGGACACCTCTACCCTTCCCCTCCCTACACGGGGGGGGGGGGGACTCTACCATGTATTGGATAGACTCACTCATAACCTACAAGCAGTAAGGGTACCTCTACCCTTCCCCTCCCTACACGGGGGGGGGGGGGGACTCTACCATGTATTGGATAGACTCACTCATAACCTACAAGCGGTAAATCTCTGAGAAGTAGGGCGATCCCATTTTAACAGCCTCTGATAAGAGGGGCGGTAGGGCGGCAGTTATTATCTACCCTCAAAGACTCAGTGCCCCCCCCCCCCCCCCGGCCCATCCCCCACCTACCCAAGCCGCAGTCAACGAGCAATGTCTGGTACTACTAGACTCCTGCCACAGCTAGATAACGGCCATTAACCCAAGGTGGAAACACGTATAAAAAAACAGAATTGTGTAAGTTATATGTGAAGGAGACTGGAGGCACTGCCTGGACCTATAGGCGTCTAGCTGGATGCGGACTGGATGCATCATCAAACAATCAGATAACACCCTGCACTCACTGCAGAATCTTTAGGGTGCATTATGTAAGAGCTGGTACCCATGTGACTGCTGTTATCAGTGCTTGTTTTGTCAGTTACAAGCTTAAGTAATGGATGCACCCACAGGACGTCCATCTTGACCCCTATAGCGATAATTTGGAATGCTCCATGTGCGCGGCCATGTTGGTTCTGTCCTCGGAATCTCTTGTGAGACTTAGGCAGGTACCATACTCCAACACTGAATGATCCACCAGCTGCATTCCAAGAGCAGAACCAAGATCTCATCAGATTGCCGGTATAAGTGTAAACACAATGGTGGCGGGAACAAGTCCACACCAGTTAGATCGCTATATGGCCAGAAACCAGTCCACCTCTACTCCCCCATACACTCCCTAACCATCCACCTTCAACGCCAGTCAAAGACCCAGGCCCTATTCCCACCCAGTCCTGTACAGACCCCTGCCACCACTAGGTGAGGGTCCTGGTGGTACCCGGTCCTGTACAGACCCCTGCCACCACTAGGTGAGGGTCCTGGTGGTACCCGGTCCTGTACAGACCCCTGCCACCACTAGGTGAGGGTCCTGGTGGTACCCGGTCCTGTACAGACCCCTGCCACCACTAGGTGAGGGTCCTGGTGGTACCCGGTCCTGTACAGACCCCTGCCACCACTAGGTGAGGGTCCTGGTGGTACCCGGTCCTGTACAGACCCCTGCCACCACTAGGTGAGGGTCCTGGTGGTACCCGGTCCTGTACAGACCCCTGCCACCACTAGGTGAGGGTCCTGGTGGTACCCGGTCCTGTACAGACCCCTGCCACCACTAGGTGAGGGTCCCGGTGGTACCCGGTCCTGTACAGACCCCTGCCACAACCAGGTAAGGGTCCTGCTGGTCCCTAGTCCTGTACAGAGTCCTGCTACAACTAGGTAAGGGTCCTGGTGGTACCTAGTCCTGGCACAACTAGGTGAGGGTCCTAATGGCTGCGCTATCTGCCGTGCACTACCTGCGTGTATAACCCAGGTGTAGTGTGGGTGTGGGACTGGAGGCCTCTAGGCTGCATCAGCTGCTCCACTCACATGTTTATAACATGGCTGCTGGGGGTGGGGGGGCTGGGGGGGGGGGCTGGGGGGGGGCTGGGGGGCTGGGGGTGTAGGACGTCTGGGCAGTGAGCAGGGTGTAAACTAAAGGGAAGTGTGGTAGAAGGGGGACGGACCGACCTGAGGTAAACACCGTAAACCTAGATATTTTCACTCACATTTATTTGTGCGAATTTGGTACAAACTACAATTATTATATTTAAATTCGCAGATTTTGGATAATGGTAGCACTATACTGGATGAATATTTGCTCTTTACCGTAAAACCTCGCGTATAAGCCTAACTCGCGTATAAGCCGCACCCTGAGCTTGGTGCGATCCTATAAGCCGCAGAGGCCATCTGAGAATTGTTAATTTGGTACTATAGTATACTTATAAAAACTCTCGTATAAGCCGCACCCTATATAGGCATGTTTGGTATCAAAAGAAAGCTGAGTCTGATTCGCGTACAAGCCGCGGCTTATACGAGAGGTTTTACGGTACATGTTTTTGAATCGCGAAAATATATACAGCCCGAAATAAGATATGTTTACAGTAGCATGGGCGGGGGGGTGGGGGGGGGGGGTCAGGTACGGCATTTTACACCTGCATGCACCAAGCAGCCACTCCATCATGGTGGTGTTAATTAACCCTTTAAGGATGGCATCATGCCTTAATGCATCATGCCCTTGGTCGTCATGATGCATGAATGCAGCACTGGTGAGTTACGCATCAGTGCTGCATTCAAGCATCATGCCGACCCTATGGGGTTGAGACACTCCCAAAGGGTCATCATGATGCACCAATCCAGCCGCGGCGAGTTACTCACTCGGGACTCATTTTAGCGACACCCATCATTAACGGTTTAAGTACAAGTCCCATTCAGCCAACACCTTTTTATGTCGGTCACAACAGGATTCCATGTCAGCTCTCTGCTACTAACTGTGTCAGTGAGGGCTGCATGAGGGGTAACAAGAGCAATCATCATCAGGGGGGACATTTTATAATGCCAAAAGAAAAAAGAAACCCAACAAACTGCATCTGCCACAATAACAACACTATGAGATAATCCACACTGGATGTGACTTGAAAACCAACAGTCACTGCTGGTCCATGAACCGTGTTCAAACTGGGAGCCATATGTTCTTTGCGGTGAGTTGTAGCTGTGTGGTGTGTGGTGTGGGGGGTGGGGGTGTGGTGTGGGTTGTAGTTGTGGGGTGTGTGGTGTGGGGGGTGGGGGTGTGGTGTGGGGTGTAGCTGTGGGGTGTGTGGTGTGGGGGGTGTGGTGGGTGTGGGGTGTGGTGCCGAGTACCGGTGAGTCACTCGGCTGCCACCCAGAGCTGCTCTCTGACGCTGCAGTCATGCATCTTTTATATTCGCAGATTCGGGGTTTAGCACTGCTCATGTGCCGCATGTGAGGGTGAGCACCACCGCCATGTGCCGCATGTAGCACCACCGCCATGTGCCGCATGTAGCACCACCGCCATGTGCCACATGTAGCACCACCGCCATGTGCCGCATGTAGCACCACCGCCATGTGCCGCATGTGAGGGTGAGCACCACCGCCATGTGCCGCATGTAGCACCACCGCCATGTGCCGCATGTAGCACCACCGCCATGTGCCGCATGTAGCACCACCGCCATGTGCCGCATGTAGCACCACCGCCATGTGCCGCATGTGAGGGTGAGCACCACCGCCATGTGCCACATGTAGCACCACCGCCATGTGCCGCATGTAGCACCACCGCCATGTGCCGCATGTGAGGGTGAGCACCACCGCCATGTGCCGCATGTAGCACCACCGCCATGTGCCGCATGTAGCACCACCGCCATGTGCCGCATGTAGCACCACCGCCATGTGCCGCACGTGAGGGTGAGCACCACCGCCATGTGCCGCATGTAGCACCACCGCCATGTGCCGCATGTGAGGGTGAGCACCACCGCCATGTGCTGCATGTAGCACCACCGCCAAAGGGTCGTCATGATGCACCAATCCAGCCGCGGTGAGTTACTCACTCGGGACTCATTTTAGCGACACCCATCTTTAACGGTTCAAGTACAAGTCCCATTCAGCCATGTGCCGCATGTGAGGGTGAGCACCGCCGCCATGTGCCGCATGTAGCACCACCGCCATGTGCCGCATGTAGCACCACCGCCATGTGCCGCATGTAGCACCGCCGCCATGTGCCGCATGTAGCACCGCCGCCATGTGCCGCATGTAGCACCGCCGCCATGTGCCGCATGTAGCACCACTGCCATGTGCCGCATGTGAGGGTGAGCACCACCGCCATGTGCCACATGTGAGGGTGAGCACCACCGCCATGTGCCGCACGTGAGGGTGAGCACCACCGCCATGTGCCACATGTGAGGGTGAGCACCACCGCCATGTGCCGCACTTCCGCCTGCACGTTATGAAGGGTTCTATCATGTCAGCCGTGCACTTCCCATTGTAAACAGTGGACCAACGTTCATGGTGTTGGTCAGAGGACCAATACACAGTAGTGACGTCATAAAAAGCAACAGTGACATCACAATCATAATAATAGACTTGTAGTGCTCCAACTGGCCTTTTATCTTTTTAAAAGCAATCTGCATTGGGTTCTAAGTACTCTAATGATAGCATAGTGCATCGAAGTGGCATTCTCACTGAGCGTTTCCCACTCACAATTATAGTACTGTTCTAGTCTGCTAAGTGGTAAGTGCGAGTGGCGAGAATGCATAATGCTCATAATCTGTATGATGCGTGAATGCAGCCCGGGCGAGTAACTTGCCAGTGCTGCATTCATGGACCCTACTACCGATGGGTCAGGACAGTGTATGAATGCAGCTCTGGTGATGCATTTTTTAACAAAGGTGGGGGGGGGGCTGGGGGGTGGATTTTGGGGGGAAACAAACAATTTTTAATGAAAAAGCCCGCACGTTACAATAGCTCGAAGGGGTCAGCCGCGCTCAATTTCAACTTGACTGAGGGGGGGGGGACCCAAAAAAATTTGACCCCTCCTGGGGGGGGGGGGGGGGCAAAAAGAAATTTGACCCACCACCCTGTTAAAAACATGAGCACTCCCTTAGGGAGTTCAGCCTTGGTGATGACGTCTGAGACGTCCCCGTCCCCGCACTGTGCCCTACCTCCTGTACCAGTGTGTGCAGCGGGTAACGAGGCTTATTGAACACGGGCAGCCCCACATCCACACCGCTCTCCTTAAACTGGCGCCTTTATTGTCATTCATTCATTTCTTTCAATTATTTAACTCTTTAAGGACGGCCTGTCGCTAAAAGATGATATTTGCCGTCATGATGTACCAATGCAGCCCCAGCGCTGCATTGGTGATGATGCCACTCATAAAGGTTTTTTATTAAACGGCTATCTCGAGTAAGATTACTCAGAGACTGCTGCTATGAAGCATGGCAGAGATGCAAACTACACAGTTAGACTCTGCTAGGAGAGTGAATTGGAGATTAGAGAAGTACCGTAAAACCTCGCATAGAAGCCGCGGCTAGTACGCGAGTCAGATCCCCAGTGCAGCTTATAGGCCCACGGTCTGGGTGCGGCTTATATGAGAGTTTTTCACTATTATAATACAGTACATAATCAGATCGCCAGTGCGGCTTATAGGATAGGCCTAAAGCGGGGGTGCAGCTTATATGGGAGGTTTTACGGTAGCCTCTGGTGAGAAAGAGGAAGGTTGTGCTGGGAGAGTGGGTGGCAGCAGGCAGGTTGTGCTGGGAGAGTGGGTGGCAGCAGGCAGGTTGTGCTGGGAGAGTGGATGGCAGCAGGCAGGTTGTGCTGGGAGAGTGGGTGGCAGCAGGCAGGTTGTGCTGGGAGAGTGGGTGGCAGCAGGCAGGTTGTGCTGGGAGAGTGGATGGCAGCAGGCAGGTTGTGCTGGGAGAGTGGGTGGCAGCGGGCAGGTTGTGCTGGGAGAGTGGGTGGCAGTAGGCAGGTTGTGCTGGGAGAGTGGGTGGCAGCGGGCAGGTTGTGCTGGGAGAGTGGGTGGCAGCAGGCAGGTTGTGCTGGGAGAGTGGGTGGCAGCAGGCAGGTTGTGCTGGGAGAGTGGATGGCAGCAGGCAGGTTGTGCTGGGAGAGTGGATGGCAGCAGCCAGGTTGTGCTGGGAGAGTGGATGGCAGCAGGCAGGTTGTGCTGGGATAGGGGATGGCAGCAGGCAGGTTGTGCTGGGAGAGTGGGTGGCAGCAGCCAGGTTGTGCTGGGAGAGTGGATGGCAGCAGGCAGGTTGTGCTGGGAGAGTGGATGGCAGCAGGCAGGTTGTGCTGGGAGAGGGGATGGCAGCAGGCAGGTTGTGCTGGGAGAGTGGGTGGCAGCGGGCAGGTTGTGCTGGGAGAGTGGATGGCAGCAGGCAGGTTGTGCTGGGAGAGTGGGTGGCAGCAGGCAGGTTGTGCTGGGAGAGTGGGTGGCAGCAGGCAGGTTGTGCTGGGAGAGTGGGTGGCAGCAGGCAGGTTGTGCTGGGAGAGTGGATGGCAGCAGGTTTCTATTTATAGCGGCACAGGGCGCTGCTCCTGTGACTTCTGCACGGCCTCGTTCCCAGAATAAACCCGTCTCATCGTGTCAGCCACGTGGTGTTTGTATGGGCAGCTGGGCCATGTCTTGGTGATGCACACAGATGGGGGGGGGGGCAGCTGGTATGGGGGGGGGGGGGCTGGTATGGGGGGGGAGGTGGTATGGGGGGGGGGGCAGGTGGTATGGGGGGGGCAGGTGGTATGGGGGGGGCAGGTGGTATGGGGGGGAGCTGGTATGGGGGGGGAGCTGGTATGGGGGGGGAGCTGGTATGGGGGGGGGCAGGTGGTATGGGGGGGGAGCTGGTATGGGGGGGGAGCTGGTATGGGGCGGGGGAGCTGGTATGGGGGGGGGCAGGTGGTATGGGGGGGGGTTAAAGAACAAGTAGAAAAGAGAGACATAAAGAGAGACAGAGAGAGACATAGAGAGAGACAGAGAGAGACATAGAGAGAGACATAGAGTGAGACATAGAGGGGGACATAGAGGGGGACATAGAGACATAGAGGGGGACATAGAGACATAGAGGGGGACATAGAGGGGGACATAGAGGGGGACATAGAGGGAGAGACATAGAGGGGGACATAGAGGGAGACATAGAGGGGGACATAGAGGGGGACATAGAGGGGGACATAGAGGGGGACATAGAGGGGGACATAGAGGGGGACATAGAGGGAGAGACATAGAGGGGGACATAGAGGGGGACATAGAGGGGGACATAGAGGGGGACATAGTGGGGGACATAGAGGGGGACATAGAGGGGGACGTAGTGGGGGACATAGAGGGGGACATAGAGGGGGACGTAGTGGGGGACATAGAGGGGGACATAGAGACATAGAGGGGGACATAGAGGGGGACATAGAGGGAGACATAGAGGGGGACATAGAGACATAGAGGGAGACATAGAGGGGGACATAGAGGGGGACATAGAGGGGGACATAGAGGGGGACATAGAGGGGGACATAGAGGGGGACATAGAGGGGACATAGAGGGGGACATAGAGGGGGACATAGAGGGGGACATAGAGGGGGACATAGAGGGGACATAGAGGGGGACATAGAGGGAGACATAGAGGGAGACATAGAGGGGGACAGAGGGGGACATAGAGACATAGAGGGGGACATAGAGGGGGACATAGAGACATAGAGGGGGACATAGAGGGGGACATAGAGGGGGACATAGAGGGGGACATAGAGGGGGACATAGAGACATAGAGGGGGACATAGAGGGGGACATAGAGGGGGACATAGAGGGGGACATAGAGGGGGACATAGAGACATAGAGGGGGACATAGAGGGGGACATAGAGGGGGACATAGAGGGGGACATAGAGGGGGACATAGAGGGGGACATAGAGGGGGACATAGAGGGGGACATAGAGGGGGACATAGAGGGAGAGACATAGAGGGGGACATAGAGGGGGACATAGAGGGGGACATAGAGGGGGACATAGAGGGGGACATAGAGACATAGAGGGGGACATAGAGGGGGACATAGAGGGAGACATAGAGGGGGACATAGAGGGGGACATAGAGGGGGACATAGAGGGGGACATAGAGGGGGGACATAGAGGGGGACATAGAGACATAGAGGGGGACATAGAGGGGGACATAGAGGGGGACATAGAGACATAGAGGGAGACATAGAGGGGGACATAGAGGGGGACATAGAGGGGGACATAGAGGGGACATAGAGGGGGACATAGGGGGGGACATAGAGACATAGAGGGGGACATAGGGGGAGACATAGAGGGGGACATAGAGGGGGACATAGAGGGGGACATAGAGGGGGACATAGAGACATAGAGGGGGACATAGGGGGAGACATAGAGGGGGACATAGAGGGGGACATAGAGGGGGACATAGAGGGGGACATAGAGACATAGAGGGGGACATAGAGACATAGAGGGAGACATAGAGGGAGACATAGAGGGGGACATAGAGACATAGAGGGAGACATAGAGACATAGAGGGAGACATAGAGGGGGACATAGAGGGGGACATAGAGGGGGACATAGAGGGGGACATAGAGGGAGACATAGAGGGGGACATAGAGGGGGACATAGAGGGGGACATAGAGGGGGACATAGAGGGGGACATAGAGGGGGACATAGAGGGGGACATAGGGGGAGACATAGAAGGGGACAATGGGAGTGACAAAGTGAGTGAGATACAGATGTGCCACATGTTGTGATACTATAGTCAGTGAAACTGTAACCTTATTAACGGCGTTCACCCTGTTTGTTCCTGTCAGGTTTACTGTTCATACAGGTACAGCATCTAGGTCTGGCAGCAGCCGCTACTACGCGACACTAAACGTGTCTTATCTCCCCATTGTTTGTGTTTAACATTGACAGATATGGATAACTACCCCGGGGGGGTACATGAATCTTTTCTGATATGGGTGTGCGGCTGGACCAATGACCCTTACCCTTGCTAGTGTAGCTGTCTAAGATAGACATCTGCTATGAAAAACTCCAGATTCGAAAATAGGTTGTTCAGAAATTACACTTTATTCATTCTGACATACGGCTCGTAATCATACAGACGGATAGCAATAATCAAATAGGCTTCTGAACACCAGTGGTCATATGAACATACAGGAGGTATACGCTCACGGTCTAGTACATAGTTCCCGAGTTCCAATGCTCTCTTCCATCTTGGTTAACTCCTCTTGGGACAGACTCCCCCGTAGGGAGTTCTGTACCCGGAGTTGTACACCAGTGCGTCTATCTCCTCTAGTTCCCCCAGAGGGTAGAACAGAGAGAGACGCAGGGTGACCAAGGTGGAAGCAGCGACAGGACTAGGCCTAAAAGGTACAACAGAGTTCGGGGAAGCTCTGTTGTGGAGCAGCCAAGCTGGCCGAAGTGCGCAGCAAGACTGGGTCCTCGATTAGCAGAACCCCAGGTCTTATGTACTGGTCGTTATGTAATTCTCTCCATTACTCGTAAACACTTGAGTTCCCGAGGAACTCCGGGTAACCACGCGCCGGTGCATCCGAGCCGACACTGTACCCGAGATATGTCGGGTGACACGTGGCGGTCACGGCTCAATGCACATAACCAGGCCGCGCTCCACCATTCCTCAGGTGGGCTTATATAACCTTATACTCAGCAGTAGACAGGAGTGCGGCCTGGATACACGACAACACATATACCAAATATAACTCCAACTGGTTCCCTAGAAATAGTACAGCGGCGACCCACTACACTACCCCCCTTCAGACAATATCACAGCGTCTAAATAGCAGCACTAAGTGCAGTATTATTATACTACCTTAATACAAATGACAAATTTTATCTCCAAACAACCCAAAAAACAAATATATTGTCTCCAAACATATACATAGTGGAGGCAAGCGTAACTCTTTCTATTAGAACCACTAATATATTTCTTGGGTATCATAGATATGTATTCATCCTTTTTGATATTAACGTCAATCATATCAACCATCAGGATCCAGTTACACAATAATCGAGTATAATCCTTCAATAACAGTCATGATTTATGGGACTAAGAGGATAAACTCCACACAGCCAGTCAAGCCCTATAAAACAAACTTGACTATATATCATAAAAAAATATATAAAACCTTCAAGACACATTTATCGCATACTAACCATGTCTCATCGAAAACGATTTGTTACAACAGGTATCGTATACATACAGATCAAATATGAGCACTTCTCCTTAAAAGTTACCAAGTTTTAGTACAAGACATATTGGAAACAAAAAAGGTGGCAAGTGTCGACTTTATAGTAAACCTTGACCCAACCCGTCTATATGAATAGACTCACTCGCTTTACGTGCCAGAGTAAGGTTTGAAAGATCAATATTTTTGGAATAAATGGACATATAGCGTAGATCCGGTAAATGCAGTTTTCAATCCAATCAAGGTCTCCAAAACCTTATGCACCATGGTCACATGGGTGTCTTCACACAATAATACAAGTGACATTCTCCATATAGGAATACCGTAAGCAATCAGATCTAGTGTTGGCGTAACATATTTCAACGATTCAGGGAGAATTAGTCTCCACACTTAGTTCAAAGATCAAAAACGCAGCAAGCTGAAAAATAGAATGACCCGGCTCCTCACTCGATACCTTCCTTCTGAAAGTAATCAACGGGAGACTACAGATCTCCATAACAACTTACGCAATTTCCACTCTCAGTACCTGAATAAATTTTGCGTTTTTTTTTCAGGTTCATTGATATGTTATTACCACAGATCTACACATAGTACGAATGTAGTCAAGCAACTTTTCATCTCAGTAGGTATCATCAGGATCCAGTCCCTCATACCTTTACTCATTGGACGGTTAAATCTGAGTATCACAATCGGCATACAATAATCATACCTATAGCATATGTCATCAACTCAAACAGAACCCGTTTCACAAATACTGTCTTATGGCAAAAAAATATAGAACACTCTTTGGTGATGGTTTTAACAGTTTCATATATAGCGATAACTGCAAACCTAGATCATATCAAAGTCTTTTCATAAATAGGTGATAATGATCCACTGTTCTTGTCATCTCAGTCTTTTATAAATATATATATATATCTATCTAGTCATCTCGTGACTTATAGTCTATGGTATAAAGCATCATATGATCCGTGGTGTACTAACAACCCCACTACTGCACCAGTTCAACCTTGATGACGACACATGGTAGAGGTTCCATATATGCTGCAACTGGGAATGTTTTTATGACTCGCCACTCAGCAAAAGTTCTTCGTTTCTGGACACTGGAGACATACATTCACTAGGTCGATTGTCACTCATCTCAATGGATATGTCCATCCCAAACCCTAGCTGCGAAGCGTCAGGGTCAGGACCATGCATTTGAGCACCCATAGCTACATTCGCCATGGATACAGGAATGTCCAGGGTAGATGGACGATGGTTCCCAGACATAGAACCAGTCGTTACAGGTAGGTCCATTGGAGGATCCACCATCATGGATTGTTCGAGTTCGTTTTCAGGAGCCATAAGCGCCTCAGCATCACGGATAGACAGACGTAAGTCAGCCTCTGCAATTGCATCGTTCAGCTCCATCAGTATCTGAACCGCCTCTCTAGTCTCACTTTCCGTTATCTGGTACGGTGACTGACAAGAGGTGGTGTCGAGTATTGGTGTTGAGACAGGAGTCGAGTTATGTGACTCTGTCTGCAGTTCATTCACCACCATCCTCGCTAGAGCGGACACCCCGGCTGGAGTATCCATAGTCTCAAAGGAAGACACGGTTGTGTCCACCCCCATGGTAGTATACTGCATCGTCTTAGCATCAGACGACACAGAGGTAGACGTCACAGCAACAGGTGTCACCGAGACTGGTGACACAGGGACAGACGTCACAGCCACAGACGTCACAGGAACGGGTGACACCGGAACAGACGCCACAGCAACGGACGTCACAGGAACAGGTGACACCGGAACAGACGTCACAGCCACGGACGTCTTAGGAACAGACGTCACAGGAACCAACTCCGATGACCCACAGGCCATGGAGGTGGCAGCCACGTAACTGCAGTCGGCCAGGTGCGTCTCATCTTCTGTAGATGGAGGTGGAGGACTCCTAGGGGTATTACTAGCCCTGGAGTCAGCTCTCAACCTTTGTGCGTATGCATCACCGTCAAATCCTAAGGGAAGAGGGGCGGAACCCCGTTCAACCCTGTACACACTCTCGTCGTACCAACTTGACAATGGTATCTCATAGCAATCCTCAAAGAACTCAGCCAACTCTTCATAGAAGTCATCGTTCTGCTGAGCTTCCTTTTTATAGCTAGAAAATTCTTCTGTTAGACCACCAATTTTGTGTTCCAACTTCCGAATAATTTTGGTTTTTAGACTTATTTCAGTCCTGGCAGCAGTTAGTTTATGTTCAGCAGAACTGACCATATCCTTACTGCGATCCAACTTGACTTTGAGATCATCAATTAAAAATTGACTTTCCATACGAGATTTTTCAATGTTCAATCTCAAATCATCTACTATTCTGCTAGAGGTTGCTACCATGTCATCTCGTTGTCCCAACTGTCTTTTGAGGGCTTCATTCTCCTCAGTCATTTTGGACATTTTAGATAGGAGTTCTGCTTTAGCAGTCTCCACTTTCTCTAATTCGGCCAAACGACTTTCTTTTACCAATTGCTCAGCTTGAGCCCTAGCTCCTTGCAGAGCTAGTTGACAAGCGAGATCCAGTGTGTCAAATGAACTTTTCAGTCCAGTGACATACTGTTCTTTCAGAAGATTCCTGATACTTACATTCTCAGGGTGATCAATATCACCAGTCAGCTTAGGCAGGGGGACCGACTCCAAAGAGATATCTTCCTCACCCACTCCAGGTGATGGAGAGTTTAGTGAGAGACCCCCCATACAGGTAGATGGTGATGGAACGGAGGATAGTCTGCGACCAATCTCCTGTTCCTTCCTCATCTCTGTTTTACTTGATTGAACCCTGCCTGTGGGTGGGGTGAATTTCTGGTCCACCCAATCATCTCCCTCAGATTGAAAATCAATCGTTCTGTAGATCATTTTAGATTTGGAATCCTCTTTCCCACTTACTGACTCTATCTTCCCTGTTACATACCCTTGACTATCAGTAGAAGTATTTTCTGTTTTTAATATCTTCCTTGACACTCCCGGGTTCCCTCTAGCTTCAGAGATTGTGGTAGGAGGTATTACCTCCTCTCCCACAAATACACAGTCATCCTCCTCCTCTACAGGAGAAGCCAACAGGTCATTTACCATTTTCTCTTCTAAGGCTAGCCTTGGGCTAACAGCAACCCTCGGTAATGTTCCGCCAGAGCCCTCCTTGTTGGATTCAGTAGTGTTCCTACTAAACCCACAGGAAGACCCCGGAGCACGTCTTTTGGTTGGGGTAGATCGGCCGTCAGGTGATGAGTCCAACTCAGCAGAAGCTGAGGACTCCTCTGAACCTGTGGTCCGCATCTCTCCTAAGGTAACCGAGACAGGAGTGTACACTCCATGGTCCACAGTTTTACCTTCAGACAGCATTTTACCTTTAGGCGGAGTGGCCAATTCCATTTTACTACGATAATCAGAGGCTTTCTCTGGAAAGTCCTGAAGGTAGTATGGCCACGCCTTTCGATTCAACCACAACCTTCTCGGGTTATGGTTAAACACTAAGGTGTATGCCAACCCCTGTGGTACCCTCACACACTTTTCTCTGTCCGTGAGTCCTAAGGCCTCCGGACTATTCTCGAGAATGTCTAGATTGAACATGGCAGTTTCAGCCTTCATATGGTGTACATCCACTAAATCCCTTACCATACAACCCTTTCTAGATGTGCTGAAAGGTTCACCATCTTTCATACATTTAACTGAGCGATTAGGCCTGGCCCGGCACTGCCACATCATTTTGGAGTGGAACTCCACTAGATGTCGTGCGAACTGGTACAGGTCCAGATACTCAGCTATTGGATTTCTATCCATACACTCATTGAATGGGCATTGCCCCGAACCTATTCTCCAACCTCTACCAGGTTTATAAGTAGGCATACCTGGCGGGACAAATGTCATCCACGCCCATTTCAACCGGTCTCTATCTTCGTTGGAGAGGTCGGCAGCCCTGTATGTCCCCATACTTTGCTTTATAACCTCATCCCAGAACTTGTAAGCTTGATGTGCTGCTGAACTAGTATATTCTAACCACCACTCCAAATCCCTTTCTGTATCTTCGTAGGATGGTAGCCTAGCTCGGCTCCCTATCTCCCCAGTAACCTCCCCTGTATAGGGTCTGGACTTGGAATTATCGGAAGGAGGTCTGAATAGTTTAGTACATTTCCTCTCGTTGAATTTGTCCAACTGTTGGATATATGCCCCCCTGCATATCTTACTCCCGGGAATCACGTCATCTGGCTTAAATTTCTCAAATTTTGCTGCTAACTGCATTACTGCCATAGTTGGAATACGTTCTGGAGTTGACTGTGCAGGGGCATCCCAATCGGGTACAAAGTTACCATGCACCGGATGTAAACCATCCGCACGGTCATACGACATAGCACCCCACGGAGCACCCACTGGCATGTCACTGACCGGGTACACCGGTATCCCGGGCATATTCGGGTCAGTCCGGGTCACTCCCGAAGTAGGTGGTGACGCAATATTCCCAACCTGGAACAAGGGAAATCCCCCGGCCTCGAGTCCTTTTAACCCCGGCCCTGACACGAACCCCCTAGCTTGCGCCACTGATAAACCCATATCTACCAGTTTCTTAACATGTTCTCCCCGAGCTAGGAGATACTGTGTGGTTTTAACCTTTTCAGCTCTCCTTATCTCCGAGATATTACTGTGATTTCGGCGTTTCACACCCCTATTCTTCATCTTAGCTGGTGGATGATACACAAATTTAGGTAAATCTGCCTCCCGAAATCGTTTTGGAAGATCATACTCGACCGGAGCTGTTGACTCCAGGTCCCCCAAAGCTAATAACTCTCTCTGTTCCTGCGACAGAGGGGAAACTTCCGTCGAGTGACTCCTTCTATGGGAGTCTCCCGACGGATAGTTATCCGCCATGATAACTACACAGAGGGCGGCCCAGAGGAGCCCACTCTTAAAATGAGCTTAAATGAGTAGTAAAATCAGGAAAATTGTTACAAATGTGTCCTCCTGTACTACCTCACTTTAGTGTCTCCTCTCTCCCTCACATGTAGATGTTCTAACCGGTGTTACATACGCGGAGAGAGGTGCCTTCGCATCCACCCTCTCCAACGGTATGTGCAGGACTGACGCTTTCCGCGCCAAACCAGCATGCGTGCGCACCCAAGCGCAAAGGATCACGGGTACCGGATAGCCCTTCCCGAAGAAGTTATCCGGTATTATCCGAAGAAAACCGGGTGGCGGAGTTAACTGCGTAGTAGTTGCAATCTTCGCCGGGTTTTCTCGGATTGTATTTTTGCACATCATTTCAAGTAATAGCAATTCTTCAGTTCGTCACGGCTGTCTCATTTATAGCTTATGAACTTTCAGAACGCTGTTTTAAACAAACATTATAAAAAAAATACGTGTCAAAGTAAATTTCTTTGGTTGTCCGAACAAATTCGGAATATGTATGAGTACCTTTTCTCATGTTGTTGTAACGAGTTTTCCACCCGTACTTTCCACATAATATTTCGTATTAGGATCCTCATATTATCCTTAGAAAAATTACTGACTAGGTTTGATTGGATTCTAATCCGAAACCATCACGACAAGTACTAAATGGGAAACCAACTCACAGACCATAGCATGTAAACATTCAAAACTAACTTTAGTAAAGCAGAACGTTGGGTACCCCAATGCCATCTACTGGTCAATTTCACCATTATTCCCGTCACAAAGACTAAAGAATAAAATCCGGTATTTCTCGTTGTGTTTTTGACAATCAGCACCAGTTACGCAACTTTCCGGGGTTTACCGGGTAAGTCCTTGGAGACCCGAACTATTTCGGGTAACCACAACAAACAAACCCAGCCCCGCCGCTCTTACGTAACAGCACCTCGACCCGCTATACGAGCACTTCTACGTATGGGTCCTTGGGGTTTCTTCTTCTCAATTACTGTAGGAACCTCTCTAGTTTCCTTTTCAGTAACTACCTTCTTCTTCTTCTTCCTACCATCGACTTTCCTAGCTGGCGTTGCTTTTCTAGTCTTCTTTGTAGGCGGGGGTGCTGTAACCTGTGTTTTACGCACCCACCTGGGTTGGGGCATTGGCACTTCTACCAAAGGCTCATTCTCATCGCCGGGCCGGCGACCTAGCCAAGGCTTCAGGCGATCTACATGGCCTGCAACTATCTTGCCTTTCACATTTTTCAATAACACAGTAACATCCGATATTACTTTTGTCACTTCAAATGGCCCATCCCAACCCTTCGAGATTTTCCATGTACAGGTGGTTTCAATCTCACCACCTTTTGTCCAACTACATACTTCCTCTCTCTCAAGCCTGTATCATACCCTACTTTCTGATGGATGGCCGCTTTTTTCAAATGGCCTCTCACCAATGCATAGCCTTCCCGCAATTCTCTGCGCAGGGATTCCGCAAATGCCACTCGGCATGGGACATCCTTTCTCCGCAGTACACTGCCAAAGACCAAATCTGCAGGCATTATGATCTCAGATCCAAATACCAGGCTGTTAGGAGTGCAGCCAGTTGAAGCATGCACCGTACCGTTGTATGCATGAGCCACATACTGGGAAAACGTATCCCAGTCATCCTGATTAGAATTAACCAGCGTGGTCAGCCCCTGAATCAACGTGCGGTTGAATCTCTCAACCATCCCATCCGACTGCGGTCGGTACGGATTAGTGCGTGTCTTAACTATGGCTAATTCTTCCAGCATCCCCTGAAAGAGACGCGATTCAAACTCCCTACCCTGGTCTGAATGTAACATGAGAGGTGCGCCAAATGTTAGTACCCACTCCTCAACCAAAGCTTGTGCGCAAGTTAATGCCGTGTGATCCTTCATTGGGATCACCTTCACGTACTTTGAATAGTAGTCTTGTACCACCATCATGCACACGTTGGAGTTTGGAGTTGTCTGGAAGCCAGTGATTATGTCAATGGCTATCCTCGCAAATCTGACTCCGAACAGTTCCTGTCTGAGAGATGTTTTACCTTTCCCAGGGCCCGGCTTCACCAGGCAACACGTTGGGCATTCACTCAACCAACGTATTACGTCCTTAGACATCCCAGGCCAGTAATATCTCCTCGCGAGTTTGTCCAAAGTCCGTTTCCTGCCAAAATGAGCGGAAGTCTGATGACCATGGAAAAACTCGAATACTTCCCATCTCAGAGAAGCTGGCAAGACTATCTGTAGCCTCCTCCTGGCTTTGCCTTCAAGAGTTTTCCATCTACACAATAGGCCGTCTCGCACTACCAGCTGCGACCATTGGCCCACTAAGTTCCTTACTTCCACACATTCCAATGACAGAGCAGGTCTGACGGGACGAGCAGCTCTCTCCAGGATCAGATTCCGTATCATATTGATACCATCGTCATCCTGCTGAGCTTCAAGTATGGACTCCGCCGACCAAAACACCAAGTTCTCTTCCCAGGCCGGATCAAAATTCATTATTGGAGCCACCAACGCGTTATGTATGCCACAGTCTTCACAGTCCATTCTTACACATCTTCGGATTGGTCTCCTAGACAAACAATCCGCATTTACGTGCTTCACTCCGCTCCGATGCTGAATCTGGGTATTCTCTATCCCCAGTTCAGACAACGCGGAGATCCATCTACCCATCATCCCATCTGCTTCCTTGAAATTAAGGAGCCATCTCAAGGATGAATGGTCTGTTCGTAGAATAAAATTCCCACCATACAAATAATGGCGGAATTTCTTTGTGTAAACTACTATGGCCAACAACTCTCTCTTGGTGGTGCAATAATTGCGTTGAGTTTTACTCAAGCTGTTGCTAGCAAATGCCAAGGGCACTTCTCTACCTTCCTGCACTTGGGATAAGACAGCGCCTATGCTATCGTTGCTAGCGTCGGTGTCCAGGATGAACTGATCACCCTCAGTAGGATAGCTCAGCACAGGAGTTACCGTGAATAACTCCTTCAGCTTCTGAAAAGCTTGTCCAGCTAATTCCGTCCAAATAAACGGTGGTAGCTTCAACATTCCCTTCCTTTTTCCTACTACCAGCGCCTGTAATGGAGCTGACACCTCAGCAAATCCGGGAATGAAATCGCGGTAGTACGAGCAGAAACCCAAAAATGACCTCACTTCTTTCTGGTCTTTTGGCGTTGCCCAATTAGCTACAGCCTCTAATTTCCCTGGATCCGCCGAAATACCTGTGCCACTGACTATTCGGCCCAGATATTCCACTGATTGCCTGAAGAACTTGCATTTCTTAGCTTTCAGTCTAAGGTTGTAGGATCTCAATCGATCCATCACCTTGTTCAGATTTGATAGACACTCCTCCCGAGTTTTCCCGAAAACTATGATGTCGTCTAGATAAACTAGACAATTTTTCCACAACAATCCCCTTAGCATTGTCTCCATCATATTCTCGAAAGTAGCCGGAGCATTGCATAAGCCAAATGGCATTACATTGAACTCAAACAACCCCCGGTGGGTTGTGAATGCTGTCTTTTCCTTATCCTCTGGGTGCATCCCAATCTGCCAGTATCCCGACTGGAGATCTAAGGTACTAAACCAGTGATTGCCTCCCCTGGAGCGGAGAACAAGTCTGCATTCTCGCATAATAGCTGAGCTAGACTCCGTTTGTCCTCCTCCGTCTCCAAGTGGCTATCTGTCACCAATGGTAAAAGATGCAGTGGCAAACCATATCCTTCCTTCCTATCCTGCTCTCCAGTGTCTTGCAATACCACTGGCATAGCGGATGGATCCAAAGCTCCTATTTCCACTGCCCTCTTTACTGCTAACTCCACTTCTGGTGAGTCAGCTCTTCCTACCACGTCAGCATATGTTACGTCCCCAAAGGTCGTCCCCTTTTCCAGGTACACATCCTGAAAAGTCATATTACTGACTGGTACTACTGTTCGTCTTGAACTTTGCACTAAGGCACTGGTGGAAACCAATCCCAGCTTACTCAAATGCTGCTGATTCGGTTCCACCACCCCCATGCGGTCAAATTCCATTTCCCGGCAGTATACAACTACATTGCACACATGGCGGGGAGGAATTCGCACTGTCTGAGAGACAGACGAGACGCCTGAAATCCGGCGGAGTACACACTGGACTTTCATCTCTTGTGGGTATCGAAGAGTGAGTTCCCCTGTCACACTATCCAATACCGCCCCATACAGAGAACAAAAATCTACTCCCAAGATTCCCTCATCCGTCAATTCAGCCACAGTTGTTGAAACAACAAATGAATGTTGATTCACCCAAAAGGGTATCACCTGTCTGCCATGTGTCCGCATATGAGACCCATCAGCACTTCTGACCGACCCAGACCCCACAGGGTTAGTCGACAGACCTGCGAGCTTCTTGAAGAAATGGTGGCCCATCATGGAGTGACTAGCTCCAGTATCAATCAGAAATTCCCCCAAGCAGCCCTGAATCTGCACAGGCAAGTACCATCTCTTCCCTTGTAAAGGGGAAGGTTGCAAGGCAAATCTCTGGATTCCAGCTTCACCGCCCAAGTCATATCCCCTCGAGTTGAGAAACTTAACTATAGGATCATCGGGTTTGAGTCGCGAAGCACAAAACCTTTCTACTTCTTCCGCCAACTCAATTCTGCGGACGGTGTCCAGATGAGCTAAATCTTCAACACCATTCTCGTCCGTTCCCTGGGGCCCATCTCCACCTGGCGGATCAGACTCAGGTGCGGCTAACCCCAGCGGTTCCCATGAAGTGGAATCTTTTGATTCTCCCCTAACAGTACTTTTGACAATCACAGGTGGGGTTGTTATCTTGTCATCGACAACAACCCCTGTTAGTTTTCCGTCGGTGGTGGGCTTTGGTCAGAAGAGGGTCCGTCTTTTTGTTTCTCGACCGATGATACATTCTTAGTATCCTTGGACCAACATGTCCTTGCAAAGTGACCCTTCTTCCCACAATTATAACATTTCGTGTCTTTGTTGGGTTTCCCCTTACCGCGACCACGAGATGCGACCTTCTCAGCCTTCTCAGCCTTACTACGCTCCTCCATGACTTTTCCGATCATGGTCTTCAATGCACCCTCCTCTGGCGCCTGAGCGTCTGATCCTGGAATCCTTCGTCTTACATAAAAAGAACGACGGCCTTTCCATTTAGGATCTATTGCTGCCACCTCTTGCACTCCCTCTGTAGTCAGTTCAACCTCTTCTACGGGCATTTCTATTACTGCTACAGGGGCTGCCTCTACAGTTTTCAACAGCTTCCTCTTTCTCAGAGCATCCTCCGTAAGCTCGAAGATATCTGCTAGTGACATAGTGGTCTTCCACTGTGAAGCAATCTCGCTCGACAATCTTTCGTCCTTAAGTCCATCTATATACAGGCTGGACAATTTCCTTACCAGCCATGGATCACTTGGACTCATAGATGCAAATGCTTCTGCTGCTAGCACTCTGAGAGCCATTCCAAACTGTCTGTGCCCTTCACCGGGCTTCTGAACTCTTGCCTCTAGCTCAGACGCGGGATCCGCACCGGATGTGGAACCTAAAGCCCAAGAAGCTGTTTCCACTAATCCCTTGTACGTTCTACCCCCGCTTAACTCAAAGCTTGTTAGAGCGGGATCACCAGGACCATCCCGCAGACACCATGACAAAGCTGCAAGGCATTCATCGCCCTCCCAACCATTATGTCTCATATCTGCTGAAAATCGTGTGAACCATTTTCTCCATGGAACTGTGCCATCATACTGCTTCATCTTGATAGCCTGCTTTCTCACAGGTGTCATCCCCGTTCTCAACGGTATATCAGTCTGACTCAAAGCATAGTCCACTGCTTTAAAGTTCCCCACGTCATTCGGTACCGCATCAATCCCCAATCTTCTAATTGCTGGATTGTTTTGGAACACTACCTCATCCTCCATAGACATATTTGCCCTATGTTGGTAGGGTGTCCCACTTTGAATAGTACCTCCTGTCCTTGGTGTATTCATGCTTCCTGGAGTTACATGACTGCCAGGCAATGGGGGAGGTGGTAAATTGAACATAGGTCTTGCGTTCCCATAACAGTTATCCGGGCCAACATTACTCCACCCCCCATAGGAGGTGTTAGGCCCTGCCAGATTCCCTTGACCTGGCGGCCGAGCATTCATGTTTACCCCCTTGGGCAAATCTGGTCTACCCACTGTAGACACGTTTACCGGACCTGTAGGAACCTGCCTTGTTCCCGGAGCTGGAGTAGAATGAGCACCTGGAGCTGGAGCAGTGTTACCTGGTCCCACAGGAGGCTTATTCCCTGTAGCCTGGGCTACCGGAACGTCTCCTTTTACTCCCTTGGTGTCATTCTCCACACTCACTGACTCTGTTTCCTCAAGAAAGCAATCTAACTTCTCCTGAAACAGCTTTTCAACTCTACCACACAGTTCCAACATGAACTCCTCATTCTTATCAAACTTACTGCCATGCATGGATGAGTGTCCACTCACACTGGATAACATGTCAGCTGTATGTATCACCATGGAACCATCTAGATCCTCAGTGGCAGGTGGTTTCACCACCTCTTCCACTGTATTGACTATAAATACTGAGGGCTCGTCGGCAGTCACAAAGGTCTCATCTTTAGACACTTCTTGTGCTGTCCCCACTGAGTCCCTTTGTACCTTAGTCACTTCTGGTTCCAGTTTCTTTACCATGTGATTCTCAGCTTGTTGAGCTAGTGCTTCCAACTCTCCTAACTTACTATCCTGTTTCTTCAACAACTCATCATACTCCGCTACTTGTAACTGTCTTGCCAGTATCTCGGAACTAATTTCTTTATTCCGCACCACTAGCTTTTCTGTTTCAGACTTCAATCTGACTTCAGTTCCCTCAAGTAGACCTACATTGACTGAAATTTGTTCCAGATGTTTTATCTGAGCTGCATGTTCCCCAATGTTTCCCGACCTCTTTGCCAAAAAACTCTTTTCGAAAGCTTCCCTTTCCTCCTTCAGCTTCCTAAGGGATTCCTCCTCTAGTCTTATCCCTTCTTTCATATGCTCATGCTCATTTCTCAATCTGAGCGTCCTTATGTCATCCAGGCTCAACCTCTCCCTGGGTTCATAAGGTGGAACTTCTAGACCTGGTATCGTCAGCCTAAAAGGATCTGGGAACAGCTTATCTCCCCTGGAGATCACCTCAGCTGTCTCTTCCCCTTCCTCAGGAGTTTCCTTTAGGTCGTCCCTTTTGACTACCTCAACTCCTTCCTGACTGACCGGGACCACCACTCTAGTCCCTTCCACTGCTTCCACAGTGGGTACCGGTCTAAGTTCCCATCTCACTGGTACATCTACTGTACCCTCCAGACTAGGTATACTAGAGTCACTATCCTCTCCAATATCTTCTATGGTTACCGGTCCAAGCAGGTCCTGGACCCGGGCTACCATTTCCCTATCTGGCTCCAGAGCTGGACGTTTCGCTGGGGGGTCCCCTAGTGAATCCTCAGATCTCACTTCATGGGCGCTATCTTCCCCTCCATGTCCAATTTCCCTACTCTGATTGAACGTATGCACCTTCTGCCTAGCATTAAACCTCACCCTAGATCGTAATCTAGGACGCATCCCCTCCCCTTGGTTAGTAACCGACGGGGGAGGTACCTCTGTATCTGACATATCTTCACCACACAAAAGCAACCTGTAATAGCTATCCTTGAAACCTACCAATTCTGGTTCAAACATATAAGAGCTTACCTCTCAATTTCAGAAAGAAAAATAACAAAATAAATGTAAATCAATACTTACCCAAAGTGGTCACGGCACCAGTGTAGCTGTTGGCTATTCTAAGATAGACATCTGCTATGAAAAACTCCAGATTCGAAAATAGGTTGTTCAGAAATTACACTTTATTCATTCTGACATACGGCTCGTAATCATACAGACGGATAGCAATAATCAAATAGGCTTCTGAACACCAGTGGTCATATGAACATACAGGAGGTATACGCTCACGGTCTAGTACATAGTTCCCGAGTTCCAATGCTCTCTTCCATCTTGGTTAACTCCTCTTGGGACAGACTCCCCCGTAGGGAGTTCTGTACCCGGAGTTGTACACCAGTGCGTCTATCTCCTCTAGTTCCCCCAGAGGGTAGAACAGAGAGAGACGCAGGGTGACCAAGGTGGAAGCAGCGACAGGACTAGGCCTAAAAGGTACAACAGAGTTCGGGGAAGCTCTGTTGTGGAGCAGCCAAGCTGGCCGAAGTGCGCAGCAAGACTGGGTCCTCGATTAGCAGAACTCCAGGTCTTATGTACTGGTCGTTATGTAATTCTCTCCATTACTCGTAAACACTTGAGTTCCCGAGGAACTCCGGGTAACCACGCGCCGGTGCATCCGAGCCGACACTGTACCCGAGATATGTCGGGTGACACGTGGCGGTCACGGCTCAATGCACATAACCAGGCCGCGCTCCACCATTCCTCAGGTGGGCTTATATAACCTTATACTCAGCAGTAGACAGGAGTGCGGCCTGGATACACGACAACACATATACCAAATATAACTCCAACTGGTTCCCTAGAAATAGTACAGCGGCGACCCACTACACTAGGGAACTTTTGTTCCAAAAACATACCCTTGCTAGGGCACATTTGCCTGAAAATCCTTGTTTTGAAGAGGTAAAACACAAAATGTACAATGGAAGAGTAATTTCACCAATAAAGTTTACCCATGTATGCAAAATCTTTGTCAAAAATGGGCAAAAATGGACCATTTTGGTGAAAAATGGGCCATTTTGGTGAAAAATGGATCATTTTGGTGAAAAAGTGACTCTAGCTAGGGCGATTTTGTTGGAACTAGACCCTTGCTAGGAAGATTTATTCTCTGAAACAGGACCCTTGCTAGGGAGATTTTGTTGAAAAGTACCCTTGCCAGCCGCACACCTGTGTATACAACATATACTAAGTGCCCCCCCCCCCCCCGGGATAACTTCACCTACGTGCGGTGGTGCATCATGTTAATCTGGGCGCGTTATCGGGCTCAGTTTTATAAGTCTGTGTTTACTGTTTGATCGGCAGGTTGTGTTGTGTGTTGTAACATAACGCACACATGGCGCACCAGGATACGGTCAACCGGTGGGTACAGTATGATATAGTGTACTACAGTATACCACACTACTAACTGTATGCTACCTGTGTGCGTAGAAAGATGTGTGTGTGTGTAGAGAAGTAAAGCTGTGTGTGTGTAGAGAGACCTAGGTGTGTGTGTAGAGAGAGTAAAGCTGTGTGTGTGTATAACTAGGTGTGTGCTAGTTAACTACTGTGTGTGGCTTGTATCACGCCTCAGATAACTAGGCCCTGCACTAAAAGCCTGCTGGACTCTAGGCCTTTGGAATAGGGCCAGGCCCTGCACTAAAAGCCCTCTGGAATAGGGCCTTTAGAACAGGGTCAGGCCCTGCACTAAAAGCCCTTTGGACTTTAGGCCTTTAGAACAGGGCCAGGTCCAAAGACAAGACCCCTCTGCATTAGGGCCTTTAGAACAGGGCCAGATCCTGCACTAAAAGCCCTTTGCACTAGGGTCTTAAGTGGCGGGCTTGGTCCTGCACTAAATGTCCTCTGGAATAGGGTCTTTAGAGCAGGCCTTTAGAACAGGGCCAGGTGCTGCATCAATAGCCCTATGGACTAGGGCCTTTAGAACACGGCCAGGTCCATCAACAAGATGGTCTTTAGACAGGCACATGGACCAAGGGCCCTGTTCTAAAGGCCCCCATGTAGCTCTAAAGGCCCCCATGTAGCTCTAAAGGCCCCCATTTAGGTCCAGGGGCCCCCATGATGTTCTAAAGGCCCCCATGTAAGGGCCGACTGTAGATCCAAGGCCCCCTGTTCTAAGGGCCTTAATATAGTTCTAGGGTCCCCATTCTAAGGGCCTTAATATAGTTCTAGGGTCCCCATTCTAAGGGCCTTAATATAGTTCTAGGGTCCCCATTCTAAGGGTCAGGAGGCTCTGATCTGAGGCCTGTGCAGGTTAGCTCTATCTAGAGGTTGTGTGTGGTACTTGTTGTTGCTGCCAGGCTGCTTGGATGTATGTGGTCACAAGTAGGTAGCCCCCCCCCCATAGTGCCATCCTACCCGACTAATGAGTACTAATAGCTATGTTTTTACTTTGCATTTAATTACAGCAGCTTTTGCTCATGAGCTTTGTTGATTTCAGTGAGTGTGCAGTGCTGCTGCTAGACCATGTTGTGTTGATGAGTTGTTGGATTCTAACCCAGGCTTGTCTTTTTCTTCATGCTTTTCTTCTTCTTCTTCATTATTATTAGTTTTAGTTGTGTGTCCACTAACATATTAGTCAATGCAAAAACATGTCTTGTTCAATAGGAAAAGGCTCGGTTGGTGTAAATCTTCGCAACAGGAATTTGGTGTTTTTTGATCAAGACTAACTAGACTACACTCTGCTGAATACTTTGATGACCGTCTTAAAATTATTTTGCGATGTTTACAGATGTAGTGCTGCAACTACCTTGTTGCAATTCTCACTATAATAGTAACCTCGATATACTACGGGGGCATTAAGATACCTTATGTTAAGACGGGGCGCTACTGGATCCAATCAATCAAATTCTACGTATCGCTAAGACTGAATTAATACTGATACAGTTGGCAATATGACCAATTAGATTTTTAATCAACGAAGGTAGATGACTGATTTGGTCTTAAAAGCACTATATGCTGCCATTTGCTGACGACTGTGTAAGAGGATTAAGAATTTAACACCGACTAATGTCGTCAGTAAAACGGATTTACGGTGTCAATGCCCGATAACTTTCCTATTGTTGCTGCATATTTGAAGTCAGTGCCCACTCTGTATGTTCAATTCATCACACATAATTTGAAGTCAATACCCGCTCTGTTTATTCAATGTGTCGTATATAATTTCGATATCGGTATATCAGCGTCATGTATCGCCTTTCAGCTGGTATTGTGGAGCTCTTGTTACTATCTCAGTCTGTACCGTAAAACCTCACGTATAAGCCGCGGCTAGTACTCGAATCAGATCGCTCGTGTGGCTTATAGGATTGGCCCAGAGTCAGGGTGCGGCTTATACCCGAGGTTTTACGGTACCGCTGCAGCACTTTCAGACAGAACAATACAAGTAATTACAGCTCCAAATAGTTCATTGTTTACCTAGAATGAATCATAAATGTCTCCATTTCCAGCTGCTGATGATATTCTAAAACGATTTCTTTTGTCTCTTTTTTATTGATAATATAATTGATTGAGAAAGTAATGTATTAGATATAAAGTAAATGTTGAATTCTTAATTTCAGGCCTAAGAGATTAACAAATAATCTTTTCATTTTTCGACTTATAAATCTTTTTTTTATGAATTAACAGGTTATTGCTGATAAGACAATTTAAAGCTTCATCAACTAAAATGATGATTATTAAGAGTTAGTGTGTGGGGCCGCCCATAGCTGGTGACATATGAGGCACTGTATATGTCCCCTGTGTAATAGTACATGATTTAGCTTTTGACTAACTGCAGTGTCTGACTGTGTAATAGTACATGATTTAGCTGTTGACTAACTGCAGTGTCTGACTGTGTAATAGTACATGATTTAGCTGTTGACTAACTGCAGTGTCTGACTGTGTAATAGTACATGATTTAGCTGTTGACTAACTGCAGTGTCTGACTGTGTAATAGTACATGATTTAGCTGTTGACTAACTGCAGTGTCTGACTGTGTAATAGTACATGATTTAGCTGTTGACTAACTGCAGTGTCTGACTGTGTAATAGTACATGATTTAGCTGTTGACTAACTGCGGTGTCTGACTGTGTAATAGTACATGATTTAGCTGTTGACTAACTGCAGTGTCTGACTGTGTAATGGTACATGATTTAGCTGTTGACTAACTGCAGTGTCTGACTGTGTAATAGTACATGATTTAGCTGTTGACTAACTGCAGTGTCTGACTGTGTAATAGTACATGATTTAGCTGTTGACTAACTGCAGTGTCTGACTGTGTAATAGTACATGATTTAGCTGTTGACTAACTGCAGTGTCTGACTGTGTAATAGTACATGATTTAGCTGTTGACTAACTGCAGTGTCTGACTGTGTAATGGTACATGATTTAGCTGTTGACTAACTGCAGTGTCTGACTGTGTAATAGTACATGATTTAGCTGTTGACTAACTGCAGTGTCTGACTGTGTAATAGTACATGATTTAGCTGTTGACTTACTGCAGTGTCTGACTGTGTAATGGTACATGATTTAGCTGTTGACTAACTGCGGTGCTTGACTGTGTAATAGTACATGATTTAGCTGTTGACTAACTGCAGTGTCTGACTGTGTAATAGTACATGATTTAGCTGTTGACTAACTGCAGTGTCTGACTGTGTAATAGTACATGATTTAGCTGTTGACTAACTGCAGTGTCTGACTGTGTAATAGTACATGATTTAGCTGTTGACTAACGGCAGTGTCTGACTGTGTAATAGTACATGATTTAGCTGTTGACTAACTGCAGTGTCTGACTGTGTAATAGTACATGATTTAGCTGTTGACTAACTGCAGTGTCTGACTGTGTAATAGTACATGATTTAGCTGTTGACTAACTGCAGTGCTTGACTGTGTAATAGTACATGATTTAGCTGTTGACTAACTGCAGTGTCTGACTGTGTAATAGTACATGATTTAGCTGTTGACTAACTGCAGTGTCTGACTGTGTAATAGTACATGATTTAGCTGTTGACTAACTTCAGTGTCTGACTGTGTAATAGTACATGATTTAGCTGTTGACTAACTGCAGTGCTTGACTGTGTAATAGTACATGATTTAGCTGTTGACTAACTGCAGTGTCTGACTGTGTAATGGTACATGATTTAGCTGTTGACTAACTGCAGTGTCTGACTGTGTAATAGTACATGATTTAGCTGTTGACTAACTGCAGTGTCTGACTGTGTAATAGTACATGATTTAGCTGTTGACTAACTTCAGTGTCTGACTGTGTAATAGTACATGATTTAGCTGTTGACTAACTGCAGTGCTTGACTGTGTAATAGTACATGATTTAGCTGTTGACTAACTGCAGTGCTTGACTGTGTAATAGTACATGATTTAGCTGTTGACTAACTGCAGTGTCTGACTGTGTAATAGTACATGATTTAGCTGTTGACTAACTGCGGTGTCTGACTGTGTAATGGTACATGATTTAGCTGTTGACTAACTGCAGTGTCTGACTGTGTAATAGTACATGATTTAGCTGTTGACTAACTGCAGTGTCTGACTGTGTAATGGTACATGATTTAGCTGTTGACTAACTGCAGTGTCTGACTGTGTAATAGTACATGATTTAGCTGTTGACTAACTGCAGTGTCTGACTGTGTAATAGTACATGATTTAGCTGTTGACTAACTGCAGTGTCTGACTGTGTAATGGTACATGATTTAGCTGTTGACTAACGGCAGTGCTTGACTGTGTAATAGTACATGATTTAGCTGTTGACTAACTGCAGTGTCTGACTGTGTAATAGTACATGATTTAGCTGTTGACTAACTGCAGTCTGACTGTGTAATAGTACATGATTTAGCTGTTGACTAACTGCCGTGTTTGACTGTTTCAGTTTGGCAGTAAATAAGGACGTGCACAAGATGTCAGTGTCGAGTGCAGTCACCACGAGCACCACCACCACGGCCGGTACAGACAGCAATGGGGCCTTTCAGCGGATACCTTCTGAAAGCTCCCTCATGCGGTCTAAGAACGGCACCAACCCGGAGGTCAACAAGCCGCCCAAACCCTGGGAGCGGTCCCAGTCGGCTCTGGACCTGGAGAACAACCGGGCGTTCCGGTCGTCGAGTGTGGACTATGCGGACAGCACGAGCAGCATGGGCGGCAAGGTGTCGGAACACTCCAAGGTGTACTGGGACCTGTCCAAGGCGCAGGACGAGACGGCCACCTGCTCCAGTGGTAAGTTTAAGATCTCCTTACAAACTATTCACCAGAAGGAGGAGATGAGTTCTAGCAGCAGTCCTAGTGTGTCCATCAAGGCGCGGGTGGTGCGCCGCATGGCCTCCGAGACCTCCCTGCTGCCCCCCCGCAGTAACAGCACCGAGTACCCCCCCGGTCCTGCCTCCCCCCCCGCCGAGGCAACCCCCGGGTCGCCCAACAAGACCAGCAAGGCCGAGCTCACCTTCAGCTTCCACAACCAGCAGGGGGGGAAGCCCAACCTGACCATCGTGTTGGCCAAGGCTGTCCCGGTGCTGAAGGAGAACATCCGTAACCTGCGGGCCCCGACGGTCCCCGAGCAGTGCCGGGCGCTGAAGGAGATGTTGTGTATGATCGAGGAGGCGTGGGCCACCCCGACCATCGGGCGGGACCTGGCCTACAGCCTGTGTGACGTGCTGCGGGATGACGGGGGGCTGGACGTGCTCATAGAGAACTGCACCAGCAGCAATGCTGAGGTGCAGCTGGGCTCGGCCAAGGTGCTGGAGCAGTCCATGACCGTCAGTAACCGCGAGGTCATGGCCAACCGGGGCCTGGAGATCATTGTCAACCTCGCCAAGCGCGCCGTCAACGACCTGGACCTGATGAAGGTGGCCACGGGGATCATGGAGAGCCTGTTCAAGCACTCGGAGGTGACGTGTAGTAACGTCATCAAGCTGGGCGGGTTGGACTCGATCCTCTACTCCTGCCGTACCAAGGACATCGTGACCCTGCGGCACTGTGCAGAGGCCCTCGCTAACCTGGCCATGTTTGGGGGCGAGGAGAACCAGCACGAGATGATCCTACACAAGGCGGCCGAGTGGCTCTTCCCACTCGCCTTCAGTAACGACGACAGCATCCGCTACTACGCCTTCCTCGCCATCACCGCCCTCAGCGCCAACAAGGAGCTCGAGTCGGCGGTGGCCAAGTCGGGCACCCTGGAGCTAGTGCAGCCCTTCATCATGACCCACGACCCCGAGACGTTCGCCCACAGCGACAAGGAGCACATCCACGGGCAGTCCAAGAACTGGTTACGGCAGCTGGTGAAGCTGCTTGGCAGTAAGAGGGAGGAGGCCCAGAGTCTGGCCGCCTTCCACTTCGCCATGGAGGCCGGCATCAAGGCCGAGCAAGGTCAACTTGAGGTAGTTATACCGCACTGCCTAGAGGTGGCTGCAATGACCTTCCTATGACCTTGCCTTGTTATAACACATTGTAATTATTATCATAGTGTGATGCTCTAGATGGAATCGAGACAGGGGACACATTATAGCATCTCAAGATCATAGAGATATAGTTTACTACCCTCAAAATCCTTATTGATTAAATGGGAACATTGCAATAGAATATATCAAAGCCTTGAAAGAGGATTACATTTTAAGAAAAACAAAAGGGGATATAAAACAATCAGTATGTAAGTATTCACAGTGCAAACACAAGTATCAAATACACCAATTGATACATGTCATAGAATGGTGACCACCAATTCAGAGGTTTGAAGATGAACCCTACTTCACTTTCTGTAACTCTATCATCTTATAGTCAGTCTAACTGATTATACAGCTCCTCTGTGGTTCACCTTATCCAAATCATCTCTGTGGTTCTGGGAGCCTGCTCTCAGCACAGTCTTTGCTCTATGATCTGAGTGTCTATGCTACATGTGGGTCTCCTGTCTCGTATAAAGCCCCGGTCACACGACACAGAAAATGTACCGCCCGTTACCAAATACACCCGCTTTCCTCCTTTTAGAGAAATAAGTTACATTGACATAGTCGCTGAAGACTATTTGACATAAGCCTCCACAAGCAACGAGCCATGAGACGTTTAAGGCACTACCTATTATTTATACGCTATGTAAAATATAGCCAATCACCTTGACTAGATTTCCTGCTATGAGGCTTAGTCCACTCAGAAAGCGGGTGTTAATGCTAATGGCGGTTGTATTCTATGTTATTGTGAGCGGAGGCTTTAAGCATGTCACTCCTCAATACCTTGTTTATAGACTTGTTGTCTGCCATCACTTAACTCACATCTACGACCGTTAATACCCTAGCACCTACTCCGGTACCCGGTTTGTTCCCTGTCATCTTGCATGGTTATTCTCCAATCCCATGTTGCTTTCTTCCCCAGAAATTGTTTTCTGCTAACATTAAACACATCTATAACCTAATTTGGAATGGAAATGCAATTTTACATAGAAATTATGATTAATTTCATTCTCAGAGAAGCAGAGCTTGTCATATATGGCTACACGCCCATCAAAAATATTTGTCATCATCAGGAAAAATTTACTGTATACATTTTTGAATTGTAGTGTGAGCATTCATAACTTCAGGAAGAAAAATATAATCATACATCCTTAATTTTTGTACTGCATTCTTCAATTTTCTCTGTTCTCTATTTCACTCCACCTTTTAATATGCTCAAATATTCAAATCAGCTGAATTGACTGTATTCCAAATGTACTCCTCTCTACTTTGTGAAAGACCCACATGTGGGAGTCACTCCTGTCTCTGTTCACTTAAAGCCTATATTGGTGGTCATGGTGCTAGCACAGAACCTCCCATTGTTGTGTCATTGTCACGACTCATTCCTCGTCCGCACAGTAGGATGACTTAACCTGGAATGGGGCGCTGGTTATCATGATGACCGTTTGATTGCTAGTTAATTACTGAAACCCAGTCATGAATAAATCCCAGTCGTGATCCATCGCGGCAGACGACAAGCCGTTTGTATCACGTGGGCATCAGACTAAAAATGACAGGTCATATTTCAAACGCATGGGCTGTATTTGGACATTCTCTTTGAGGGGGGAGGGGGGGCATGGATAACTTTGCTTCGTATGTTGTATTTACAAGGTCACATTACAGCTAGCTCCCACCACCTTTGCATTTTTTCAATATTAAATAAGATGGGTTTTGTATAAGCTTACTTCTTTTTTTAGAGCTCAATGTTAAATAAGGTAGCTGTCACACTTAACCTCTCATACTGTTTCATGAAGATCTTCAGTCAATAATATTACAAATACTCAGACCCACAAAGAGCAAAATAAACCATTGGGACAGTTAAAGAATCAGTATAATTATAGCATTCTTGGAATGATATTCTAGATAATTATGAGTTATCCTGGCACCCCCTTGGGTACCATTGGAGCCTCCTGCTGTCTGTGCTGCCCCTGAGGCCTCTGCCAGTCACAGGCTCAAACTGAGCAGCACGCTCATACTTACAGTAGATGCCAGTCACAGGCTCAAACTGAGCAGCACGCTCATACTTACAGTAGATGGCTGTATATATATATATATAGCACAAGGTATCACAGGGCTAGACACCCATCATCTCTATACCCTAGATGGCCCTACTGTACCATGGGCAGGACATAGACAGTACGCCGTCTGGTTAGCGGTATACAAACTGCTTAGTCCACCATCATCTTTATAATCCAGATGGAGCCACATGTCTGTCGTCAAATATATGGTACAGTAGGGCCATCTAGGGTTGAAAGGTGATTGGGGTCTAGCTGTGTCCTACCTTATGCTATATACAGTCGTCTACTGCCAGCATCGATGCATGCCGCTCAGTTTCAGCCTGTGCTGCCCGTCCCACCCAGGGCTCATTACAGCAGCTTATGTCTCACTCATACTCCACTCTCTCCTGCCCTCAGTCCTTCCCACCTGACTTTAGTCACAAGGTAAGAGGCCCGCGATCAGAGCGGCCGGCAACACACGTGTCTTATACTCCCCCGGGGTCCGCATTATGCAGCCCGGCTCGATTCAAAAACAAGTGACTTAGGCCACACAAAAAACAAGGTTTCTCATCACCGAGTACCAAAATATATGATGAGGGAGGCTTTATTCCTTACTCCAGGCTCACATGTACAGGACAATATACGCCTTTCATGTCCAAAATTCACATTGTAGTACTTAAGAATTAATAGCCCTTTAAAAGTGGGGAAAATGTAGATTATTTCTATTGCACTGCATTACTGGCTGTATTACCTGTAATTTGATACCAGATAGGCCCATATTACGGTAGTCCATTTTTAGGCCACACCAAAATGAAAAGTTGGTCTAATTTCCCACACCATATTTTCGTGGTGATGAGAAACTATTTTATTTCCTTGAGTGGCCTTACAGGTCCACATGGTAACTTGGGAGTAGTATAGTATGTATCGGAACGGGACTATAGTTAAGTACTGTTTATTACTCAATCGACATGCAGCCAATCAGAGGCCTCCATTTGGTCACGTGACCGGAAGTGACCTACTTAGGGGATTAGTGGTGCATTCTGGGTAACCCTGCAGCCAATCAGAGGCCACCATTTGGTCACGTGACCGGAAGTGACCTACTTAGGGGATTAGTGGTGCATTCTGGGTAACTTACTGACCTACTTAGGGGACCGGAAGTGACGTCATATGACCTAATTTAGGATCACGTGACCGGAAGTGACCTGATGAGTCACGTGAGCGGAAGTGACGTCACATGACCTAATGGCCGACCGGAAGTGAGTGACCTCATTGAGGATCACGTGACCGGAAGTGACTTGATTGATCACGTGAGCGGAAGAAGAAGTTTTTTGTTTAGGAAGTGAGGGTCTTTAGGATCACGTGACTGGAAGCGACGTCGTCACATGAGTGACGCTTTAAGAGACTGCGCGACTTACTAGTAAAAGAAGACGTATGAAAATAAAAACACAACAATATTTTATTTTATTTATTTTATTTATTTTTTTTCAATCTTGATAAACACTCTATTTTTGAAAAGATGCACACGCTTATTTTTTTTTTTTCATATCTCTAAAGGACTCGTTGTCACACCGTCAGAATGCACGCGACGCTTATAATACAAGTAGCGCACGCCGTCTTTCTCTATGGTGTAGGTGACCATTTTGTTTCGCACCACTTTGAAGTTTCTATTTACAGCAATGAGAGTTTTTCGTTGGCGAAGAACATCCAAGAAGTCGTCTGGTTCCTGAGGGTTTTGTTTCTTCTGTACGCCTTTTGCACTCCATTTTTTGGATTTTCTTTCACCGGTGTCGCTGACTCGATCGTAGCAAATGTAAGTCTTAGGGTTGAGACTTAGGATCCCGTCACCTTCCCACTCCGCTTTCATAAGCCCCGAAGTTCTCAGATCGTGAAGGTACCGTCTCTCACAACATCCGCCGGGCGGCGGACACCATTCTCGCACTCTTTCCGTTTTTGTCTTCACGAAAAGCTCTAAGTGATCGTCGCACACCGCTGTCGGAAGCCACTTTCGTTTCTCTCTGAAGTACGTCTCTCTCAGGCGAGGTTTGACTAGGTCATCCAACGTGTCACCGCTGAGAGCCATGTAAAGACTGTCGGTGTCCATTTGACAAAGGGCATAATCGCGCCGATCGACGAATCTATCCAAGAAGTCGTATGTGAACTCTAACATTTTCAACTTCGCGTACTGGTATACCATGAACCCTATTTGAATAGGGAGGTTGTTGTTGACTGTTTTCGGTTGTAGTTCGACTTCAAACAGATCGGAACTCAACTCGGACGCCTTTTTGAAGCGCCACGAATTGGCCAATAGTTCGAACTTCCGACTGTCAGTGTATCTCACCGCCGTGTGTTTTTCTTTGTTGCAGATTGTTTTACCGTACGTAGCGTTTCCCATTAACTTGTAACAGTCTGACAGAATTTTCTCGTTCTCGTTCACGTCGCCACGTCTTCGCGCCGCCGTTACTTCGTCCGCGAAACCGGCAAAGGAGCGTTTAGGTAGGTATTCTACCACCAGCTGCACTTTGGTGACTATCAAACCGTGCTCTAAATACCACTTGAGAAGCGGCGTTCCCAAGAGAATATTTTTTCCGTGGTAACTCCCTATCAGACATCTCTGAGGCGTGTTCAACAGCTTTTCTTCCTGCGCAAAGTCTGACATGTGAGGTCCTATGTCCGATTTTGAAACGGTCGCGTTCTTGAAAACGGGGGTCATTTCTTCGAAGTAGTCTCGTAGGTGAGGCGGCGTAGTGATGTCCACTTGAACTAAACCGAACATTTTCTCCTCTTTCACAGCGGAAAGGATGTCGCTCTCGCTCATCGCGTTTCGAGACACTTTCAAAGCGTCAACCTTCCAGCGTTGTTGGGAGGCCTTGACCCGCTCATCTCGACGCTTCATCTCTCGCCATTCGCACTCCCACACGACGACCAGCTTGTGACCTAGCGCTTTCAAGTAAGCGCTTACTCTGGTCGTTCTGTCGCGTCTCTCCTCTCTCAGTGAAGCGCACTGATATCGGTGCGACGGTATGCACTCGTGAGCGTGGAACCAACACCCGTGAAACTGGAAAACCGTATTAGAGGCCGCGTGAAACCCGTCCACGCGAATTCTCCGACAGCCTACAACCATCTCGCCGCCGTTCAAAGCGTGGCGCAGTTTCACGTCGCGGTCGTGCTCTACGAAGTGTAACCACTCCAAAGCGCTGTGAGAGTTTCTTTGCCTAATTTCAGGCTTGAACTCGGTCTCGGGCCGTCTCACCGCGTAATAGCCCGTGCAGTGCGCTTCGCTCATGCAGCGCAAGTACAGAGAGTTAGCGTCTAGTCCTAGGATGTGTTGGCACGGTCTCGCTTCTTCGCCGTACTTGTGCTCCCTTATCCGCGTGGTGCCCTTCTCGTGAAATCTATGGAAGATGATGGAAGGACCGCCGACTAGATTTTCTTTGATCAGAGCGTGGAGGACGGCGTCGAACTGGGGGAACGTTGTGAACGCGTCTTCTAGGTTTTGGAAGAGGAACCGTAAAGTCAAACCGGCGAGAGAAACTCCGTCTTTCAACATGTCAATGCCGCGATCTTGGAAAAATTTAGCGTGATTTTTCAGAGCTTCTATGAAAGGTTTGACGTCTTTGTTGTTGTAGTGGATCAAGTAGTCTTCCATAGTTTGCATCTTCTCGTCGGACCAAACTTTCTGACATGCGGCGTAGTCGGATTCGGACATTTTGACGCCCGTCAGCTCGCTGTCGAAAGCCGATCTCGGTGGCAGCGTTCTGTTTGCCAGTTTCCTGGTAGACGTCATCCATTCGTAAGGAAAGTGACCTTTCTCTTCGTTCCTGGTGAAAGCTCGCAAATAGGTCGCGTAGTTGTAACCGGGTGCCAAATAGTTGACTACGTCCAAGAAAACCGTGTGCTGTGTGTAAACCGCCAAGTATTGATTGCTTCTCTTTATGACGCTGAATTCTTGGTTTCTTCGGTCTCCGGAGGCGAAGAACGAGTGAAGGCGTATTTTGATCAGGTTCAAGTCGTAACGCCCCGAGTTGAAGCCCACGACTGGAGCTTGACGGATGTATCTCAGAAGACGCTTCTTCAGTTGAACTAACGGGTGTCTGGTCTGAGCCGCAGGGAAGCCGCCTGGAGAAGGGGTGAACGTCGCCTCCTCCAGCAGGAGAGCTTCACCTATCGCCGCATCTAACTTCGCTAAGGTCGGTCGGTAAAGTTCTAGCACAGCTTCCCCGATGACTTTGGCGTTCTCGTTTATGTGATTTAAAACTCGGTCCAACAAGGGGTCGGAATCTGCGTCGGATTCTCTGACGAAGCAGACGGGCCCCTCCCACCCCGGAAAGTCGGATGCGACGCTAGCCGACAAAGGGACGTGATCCCACAGCAGGGACACGTGTTCCGTCGACGGTTCTTTGCACGGTCTGAAGAAAGCCTCGAAATCGAAGGCGATCTTGTAAGGGTAGATTCCGGAATGTCCGTCGGGGGGAAAAATGGAGAAGTCTGCTAGCGCTTCGAAAATCGTTCTCGAATTTTGGTAGATGCCACCTACGTAGCGCAACTTGACTTGTCGGCAAGAGGAAAGCTGGTTCCTGTGTCTCTTCAGCAAGAACTCGGTGGTGAACGCCGCCTTACACTTGCAACATTCGTATATGCCCGCGTACGCGTTGAAGTCCGTGACGAGAGAGACGTGCAAACCGCCTTTCGCCGTCAGGTGTAGGTTGACTTTACCTCGGGCGGCCAGAGTTCTGGAAGGCGGTCTGATCAGAGTAACGCGTCTTCTCAACTTCCGCCCCGGCACTTGACGCGACGCGGTGTAAACCGCTATCTGTACGTCAAACAAGTTCTCTAACGCGGGTAAGTCGCGGATGTTCAGACCCGGAAAGGATTCAGGTGTGGCAGCGGGACAGAACTGACGTAACAAATCTGAAGCGCGCTTGCTGGTGTTGTATAAGTGAAAGGAAATGCAGCGGAAGATGCAGAGGTTGTCCTTGTTGGGAAAATCTAACACGCCGCTTCTCTTTCCAACTCGACCGGCCTGAGTGATCCTACCGCCTATGGGGAATTCCCCCGGTCCCATGTAAACGCAAATGTTCAAATTGGTAGGAAAAAGAACGTGCCACTTGGTGTCAGCGTCGCAAAGTTTCCGTACTTCCTCGCAAGCGACGGTGTTTTCCATCTTTGAGAGGAGCTCTTCCAAAGTTTCTGAATTAGTTATAGTAGGGAGCGGTTGTATGAGAGTTGCGTTGTTCTGGGAGGCGTGAAAGTAGCGCAGTTTGCTCTTGTCTTCTCTGTGTTGTAAGAGTAAGCCTACCGAGAAACCCACTTTGTATCTGAATCTTTGTGTCAAGTGAATGCGACGCATAGTATCTACAGCGTCACTCAACTCGCCGGTTGGTAGCCTGAAGTTTGTTACACTCACGCGAGTCCCGTGCATCCTGACGCCCGTTTGTATCGCAGGCCAATTCGCCGTGAACGTTTCCTCCCCGTTCGGTACAGCACATATGCGCGGAGGGACGGTCACCCCGTCCAGAGATTCGCGTCGACAGGCGATCTTTCGGCAATCGCCTTCGCCGCATAGAGGGCAAAACTTAGGTACTACTCTACAATTTTCTACGTGTCTCTCGTGGTTGTACGGTCTTTTAAACATTTTGAAACACTTTTCGCATACGTACTGTGTCATGTTTTTTTTCACTCAGTTACCAACTACTTAGCCGTCTAACTATCTATCTATCTATCAATCTATCTGTCTATCTATCTATCTATTTATCTTTCTGTCTGCTGTCTGTGTATCCGTCTGTCTGTCTCATACAGCGTACGTCAAACGCTGTGTGTGTGTGTGTGTGTGCGCGCGTGAGCGTTGAGCGTCTCTCATTCCGAATCTATGCCGAGATATTTCAGAATGATCTCTGTTTTGTCATCCAACTCTTTGAGCGCTCTGGCGGACAGCGTCACTCCCTGCTGTGTGGGTTTTTTGTCAGGACCTTCGTACTTGCGCACGTGGACGAGGTTCTTACCGCTGTAGTAGCTCACAGCTGCGTACACTTCGCCCTCCTCATCCAGCACTGCGAACCAGGGGGTGTGATTAGGTTTTCCTTGCGCGGCCGCTGTGTCGCGTATGCGCACCACTGCGCGGATATCGGCGATGCGTGCTATTAGCTCGCGCAGCGCGTCGGCCGTGAAGTGCACTCGCTTGCTTCTGGTCAGAGATGCCTCTTTCACCTGGCCGTCTTTTGTGTAGCGCGGCCTCCTAGACAGTCTAGCCACGTCCTCCCAGATCTCCAGCGTCAAAGCTCCGTCTAAGCAGAACTCTAACCCGAGAAGACGGGAGAAGGTTTTCTCTGCTTCTTCTCGTCCATCTAGTTCTTTTTCTTGTATTTTTCTCTTCTTACTAGGCCTTGTTGTTCTGGAACTCACCTTAGAACGTTTCACACCCGCAGGATGAGTAACACCATCAGCGTGAGCTGAATCAGCAGCAGAACCGATAGCAGGAGCAGCGTCAGCGCTGGTGGTATCCGAGGCCTCGTTGTTGGAACAGCGCAGCCACACGCCGTCGGTGCTGAGTGTAGCGGTAGAAGATGAAGCGCCGCCGCCCTCGTAAGGTGGCGGTGAGGGCAGTCGCCACGGACCGGACGGGACGCTACTAGTGGAGGAAGTGAGGTCGAAAGGTCGAAGAGGGAAGCCGAAAAACGTACCGCCCACCCCTTTCCCTTCGGGTTGTTCGTACGCCTCGTCGTCAGCGTCGTTCTCTGTCTCACCCTGTTGCTGCTGCTCCTCCTCCTCCTCCTCCTCTTCTTCTCGGTTTAGGGGCTGAGTGTCCGAATAGCTGTCACTCTCAGCGCGAGCGGCGTCGAGGGCGTCGGTCGATGTAGTGGTGGAGGAGAGGGGCTGTGCAACGTGCGGCAGGTCATCAAAGTCATCAACAGTAGTGGGGAGGTAAAAACCCGGTTGCCAGTACTGCGCTGTGCCAGGAGCGTTGTCGTCAGTAGTAGTAGCGGTAGCAGCAGGTGCAGCAGAAGCAGCAGCAGCAGCAGCAGCAGCAGCAGCAGCAGACGCAACAGTAGCAGGCGCAGCAGCCTCAGCAGGCGCAGCAGTAGCAGGCGCAGCGGTAGCAGGTGCAGCAGCAGCAGCAGCAGCCGCAGCAGGCGGGGCGGCAGTAGCAGCGGCAGCGCGCTTAGCAGCAACGTGTACCGTCGCGAGTGTAACAACGTCGCTAGCACGACGACTACTACCAGTAGTACTACTACTACTACTACTACTACTACTAGTACTACTACTGCTACTACTACTGCTACTACTACTAGTACTGCCGCGAGCGCTCGCTACAGCGGGAGGGTGATAAGACCAAGCGGCTGCGGCGGTAGTCTCATTTTCAGTAGCAAGAGGAGGCACTGACGCTAAACGAGCGCTGTTCCGCGTAGTCTTCTTGTTCTTGGACGGCGCTAGGTGTTGTCTTTTGCTCATGGTGGTGACTGTAGAGAGCAGCAAAAGAATGAGTGAGTGAATGGAGGTTTCCAGACCCCTTATATACGCCTTCTCGCTTCTAGAGCTAAGCTACTTACTGACCCTGTTCAGCTGCCGCCGGCTGGCCGGCGGCCATTCACAAAGAGAAACAAAAGACATAAGGCATGACGTTTTCAGCTGGATCCCTTTCCCCCCTTTTGAGAGATCGACTGTCATGAGCTAAGCCGCTTACCACCCTGTTCAGCAATTCAACGCGCATTAGCTGTATAAAGGATTAAGCGGTTGCTGCCGTCGACTGACCGGCGGCCATTCACAAAGACATAAGGTATGACGTTTTCAGCTGGATCCCTTTCCCCTCTTTTTTTTTTGAGGGATCCACTGTCATGAGCTAAGCCACTTACCACCCTGTTCAGCCATTCAGCGCGCGTTAGCTGTATAAAGGATTAACGGTGATGAGCTTAGAGTGTGTATACAAAAAAAAAAAGCAGGACCCCCCTAAGACGAACGTGTCTGTCTGTGAGTAGAGGCGTGTGCATGTGGTGAGCGACTTAAGTGTAAGACAAAAAAAAAATCACCACCTCCTGCCGTGGTGAGTAGACCGGGCCGGCCAGGCGGCGGCCGGCTAGTTCAATAGGGAGGGGTGACAGCTGACTAAGGCTGTGCATGAAAAAAATCCGATTTTCACCTGACCTCTGACGATTGTTACAATGAATGTCAGAGGGAGGGAGACGTCCTCAGGTAGGGGGTAGGAGGTAAGGCTATGGATGAGGAAGAAACACCGTTTTCAGCTGGTCTCCACGGATAGCGATGACATACCCCTCGTCATCTAAGCTCTTAAGGAGCGGAGCGGTTGAAAAAGCGTCATGCGGACAGGTCGCTACACAGCTGGAGTGCTGTTGGAAATGGGATTAAACTCCCTCTGTATAAAAAGCTCTGATTTCTGTTGGAAAAAAAACATATCGCCTCTGACCACAGTAACGTCTACTACCACCACCGCCGCCACCACCGCCGCCGCCGCCGCCGCCACCGCCGCCGCCGCCGCCGCCGCCGCCACCGCCAAGACGAGACGAGATGGCTCAAGCTATTCCACTTTCAAGCTCGCCTTCACCGCCTTGTCCACCTGAAAAAAAGTTAATGCAGCTTGACGACGTGAGACGCGCGAGGCAGACCGATGGGGAGAACAGAGAGGTAGGACAGCGGCGGTTAGCCTATAGCGACGCCTTGCTTCGTCAACTAGGTAAAGAGTTGAGCGGCTGTTGGAGAGAGTTGGGCAGTAGCTTAAAAGTTACCGCCGCCCGTATGGATGCTCTAGTAGAGCGCAGTGTCAAGACACCGGAGGAGCTGTGTACGGCGATGTTCCGAGTCTGGTGGGGTGAAACCCCGCATCGTCATAGATGGGGAGAGCTCGGTCGCGTCTTCACCCGCATTAGACGCGTGGAACTGTTGGCTCAGTGGATGTCCCTTCTCCACAGACAGGGGTTGGATTTCGAAAACCCCGACTCGCGCGCGATGCATAAGCACTTGGGCACCCTCGGCAGACGTCTAGGTAGCAGGTGGAAAGAGGTGGGGGACCATTTAAAATTGTCGCCTGAGAGGTTAGATAAGATCGCTGAAGAATGCGAATACGGAGGAAGTCCCGCTGAGTGGGCCTTCCGAGTGTTGAAAATGTGGCAAGATGAAGCTGACGGTGCCGGCGGTACACCTTTTGAACTCCTTCGAGTGTTGACTGAGGACATGGGAAAGTTTGACCTCGGCATCGCGATATTACTTGACTTTATCAAGCAAGAAACAACGAGAACGACGGACATGTGAATTGTTGTGTTTTATTTTCATACGTCTTCTTTATTAGTAAGTAAAAAAAAAAATATCATAACAATTAAGACGCGCGCCCTCTTAAAGTGTCACTTCCTCCAGTCGCAGCTGATCGCCTCATCGAAGCACGTGATAAACAAAAAAAACCGAAGAGACACGCTTCTTCCTCTCGAGAGGAAGAAGCGTGTCTCTCGATTGAAATCTTTTTCTTTTCTTTTTTTCTTAAAAGAGACAAACGCCCCTTAGAGTGCCCCCCCACCCCCCTAGAGTGCCCCCCCTCCCCCCTCCCCCCCCTCCCCCCCACCACTCGCCCCATGCATCCTAAAAGCGCCCCCCTCCCCATGCATCTTAAAGGGGCCCCCCTCCCCTTCCCTCCCCTCCCCTCCCCTCCCCCCCCCCTTTATACACTCTAAAGAACGCTTCTACCTAGTTCAATAAGTCACTTCCAGTCGCTCGTAAAACAATAAAAAATGAAAAAAAAACAAAAACTTATATCGTAGTGTTTTTTATTAGTTTACCGAAAAAAATAAGAGACTCACCTCCTCCTCCTCCTCCTCCTCCTCCTCCTCCTCCTCCAAAAAAAAAGATATCACATTTTAAAGCGCGTGACCCCTTAAAGACGCTCATCTCTTCATTAAGTCGCGTGACGTCACTTCTTCTTCTTCTTCTTCTTCTTCCGGTCACGTGATCAATCAGGTCACTTTCGGTCACGTGATCCTCAATCAGGTCACTCACTTCCGGTTGGCCATTAGGTCATGTGACGTCACTTCCGGTCACGTGACTCATCAGGTCACTTCCGGTCACGTGATCCTAAAGTAGGTCACTTCCGGTCCCCTAAGTAGGTCATATGACGTCACTTCCGGTCCATAAGTAGGTCATATGACCTCACTTCCGGTCACGTGACCAAATGGCGGCCTCTGATTGGCTAACTAGGTCACGTGACCTCACCACTAATCCCCTAAGTAGGTCACTTCCGGTCACGTGACCAAATGGAGGCCTCTGATTGGCTGCAGGTCGATTGAGTAATAAACAGTACTTAACTATAGTCCCGTTCCGATACATACTATACTACTCTTGGGCTCCAACCCAGACACTGAATCCACACAGCGCCCCCTCACCACGGAGATCTCATTGATTGGAACTAAGTGGATCAAAGAATTGAAAACTAAGATTTCTTTTTAATTAAATTGCACAAAACTGCGATTTTGGATCTTCTAAAATAATTTTCACTAATTTAACTTTAAAGTTGTAAAAAAGTTTGCAAATACATTACGGGACACTCTTGTGATTCAGTGCTAGTACCAAATAATCAATCTGATTTCAACTGGTCAATAACAGTAAGAGGATGTGGGATATGCACTACTCTGAATGCGTACACATATCAGTGCTTATTGAAAACCTCAGATTTAGTGCACAATTTCAATACTTGTGTACCGTAGCACTTATTCAAGACCTGCCCTTATTCAAGTACACAGCCTATAGAGGCGGTAACGGTAGGTGCGCCTGTCTTTGGGTCGAGTCGTGTTTCAGGAAAAAGACACGGGTGTTGCTGGTCCTTATTATGGGATGTAACTGAGCTGCCTAAACTGCCACCAGGGGGCCTCACTGTGTCAATGTTGTCAGCTAATCAAGTTTTATTTTGTACTTAAGAAAATGTTGTCCCATTCTCTGATTAATTTGAAACTATAAATCCTGAAATGAAACAAGCTGCAACTGAAGGCATGGGGCTAGTTCCACTGAGGAATAACAAATAAAAACAACTCTAAAGAAGACTTATCATAGGGTGATAACTAAAATGACAAATTCTAAACTAGGACGAGACTAGATAAACCAATGTTTCCTAAAATAATTAATCTAAAATGAAAATCAAGACAGTTCTAAAGGGGTTTAAAAAGGAGGGAAAATGCAATTAGAAAACAAATTGGTGAAAACTTGTTTAAGCCAATTGCAGAAATGACTAAAGAAACAGCTCTTATGATAAAAGTGAGTTATGGCCACTTGGTTATTCCAATCCAAATGGGGTTTTATTGAGATGGGAATCCGGAAAATGTCATGCAGAATTCTCATTAGTTATTTTTAGTAAGCGGGTCTGATACTGTGATAGCGAGGGCTGCCAGCGAGTTGTCATCCTTCAAATTGGTTAACCTTAGTTATCACTGGGTGGTTTGGCTTCAGGCTTGAATTGGCATGGCATCATCTCCATAAACCTGCTATTTTTAGCACTGCATAAATTAGAAAATCTAAAAATACTTCCCATTGTAGAGTTCATTAGAAATATTCTAAATACCTAAAATGTTAATATAGATCACATGGTATGGAGGGAGGTTACACTTTTTAGTTTTCTATCACTCTAATAGGTAAATAAGTACAGTATATTTATCTTCAAAATCACTCATTTGATTTTTTGAATTTCGATGAATTTGCCCGGAAATATATAAAGCAACACCATAGTACAATACAATTGCTAGTTACATCAGTAGTGGAGCTGAATACTAACTGTAGAGACCTGATACAAGCTTTTAAACCCCAATACACCGACCTGATCAGTAGGAATTCATGTAGAACAGCCTTTGTAAAGAACTGGGGAGTTTGGTAATGAGGTCAGTAATAAATACAGGCTACATCTTTCTACCTAATTCACACCATGACCATCAGAGGCTTTTTGAGGATTTATAAAGCTTCTCTTTTGTGAACTCTATCACTTTAAGCATATGTGCTTTTTCATTAACATTTTTGCGTAACTGGACGTGATACAATTCCTGAGTTAGAATGTGGGAAGTATCGACACGCTGTCCTGCTAGTGGCCTCTGGGTGCTTGTACCGACATTTCGCAATAAATCAATATTGTCAAATTATTTTGTGTACGTGTTCCTGTATCTCTAGTGTTAAGTCTCATTTGCAAACAGAAAGACCGAATTATAGAAAACCCACAATTCACATTTTCGCTTTAAGCTATTTTCACATAGACTGAAATTCGTCTTTAGTAGCAGTTTGGTTAAGTATAGATCATTTATTTAAAGAATGCACTTTTTCTTGACACATCAAAATTCTTTGAATCAGCTTCCACCTTTTTGGGTGTTTCTTATATAATTAGTCTAACCATTGCAGGCCAAACACTGGCCAATGTGCATGAACCTTTTACTTAAACCAGGAAGAAACCCTTGTCAGCATGAGCATGGGGCCCAGGGTTACCTTACTGCATCAACAAGTAATGGTACTTGTAATAACCCATTATAACTCCCTATACTACACATTCATCCCTAATATGGTATCTGAATAACTGGAATATTGGAATTTCAAAGTTTAAAAAAAGAGTATAAAAGCAGTGCAAGTATGTGGTCTATCTGTGCGTGTCATGGTGTCTAAGTGCAGTACCAGCGACGTGTGCCGACCACCACCTCATATTGTAACATGTCTGTTAAATCCCCGTCACTCCATGCGGAACAACGCCATTATCTCTACAACTCAACATTCACTAATCCCTAAAAGGACATTTTGTCTTTTTCTCAGATATTACTCATAAAGTGAATACATGTAGATGTTTTATATTATCAACATATTTCTTCCTTTGTATTACTTACCTTGAACTATCATCAAAGAACTGAATTTAATCAAATAAATTGAATAATAAAGTTGATACATTGACGTAAGCCCCGTTTACCCGTCCACCATTAAGCACATTCTCCTTCAGACGTCCTCACCTCTCATTGCCCAGAATCATGTCAAAATCAGTCACTTTCTGACCAACATCTGCCAGATTGCAGCTGCATAGGGAATAAACTTGTCGTTTTGAATGATTCCCGGGCAATTTTGGGTGAGACGATTGTATGGAGACTGGCATTACTCATCATGTACCTCCCCCACCTAACGCTGTTCTGTTTACATTCCCCCTCCCCGTGCGTGGATAGATCTTTCGTGAGATTGGTGCGGTGGACCCCTTGAAGCACCTGGCTAGCAGCACCAACAAGCTGGCCTCCAAGTTTGCCTCCCAGGCGCTGCTCACCATCGGGGAGAAGTTACCGTACAAACTGTCGCAGCAGGTTCCCGTGTGGACCGTGACTGACGTCAAGCACTGGCTGGAACAGGTACGTCCCCACACACTTCTTATAACTGCAGGGATTCAAGTTTTCAAGTTTTTCTCTGATTTCAAGTTTTTTTATGCCGCGGAGACCTATACTTAACTATAGAGGACCTTTATTCAGGCATCTGCACTTGGAAATAGTATGGAGTATAGTACTGGTATTGGTCACCAGGTGGAGTAAGTGCCTTCCCGGCAGAGACGCTGTGACGTCACTGCCGGCCTGCTCTATCCAAATATGGACAGCTGATAATTGGATAGATTTATATCAAGTTTCTAAAGGAAGGCTCTGGGAACAATCACGTCTCAGCACTTATCACTTACCAGGGGGGTCTTTCAGAACAACTGACAGAACTCCCGTTGAAATCTATAGAAAAATATTGCAAATATCATTTTATCAAGACCCTCTTTAATTGCAAATATTGCACTATTGCCGAAAATTTATTATGACGACTGACAAACCTGTTCTAAAAGACAACCCAGGGTGGTCTTTCAGAACAACTGACGCAGTCGTAAGCACATTTTGACATAACTCTACCTGTAACGGCCGCATACTGTAGAGTCTCGCGTGGAAGCCGCGGCGTATACAACCTTTAACTCCTTTATTTTATGACAATCACTTAGATGAGTCTGGAGACAAGTTTACTTTTTCAGTGCAGGTGAGAGCCGTACCCCTGTAAGGGCTGCATAGCGCTGTAATATGTCCTTTGTCGTGCTTGAATGCAGCCCTGGTGAGTAAGTTACTAGTCTACATTCAAGCATCATGCTGATCCTACAGTGTGGATATATTCAGATTCTAGAAGGGTCGGCATAATGCATGAATGCAGCCATGTGAGTTACTGCTGTGTATTCATGTACAAATGACCTACCAATTAGTAAATGACAGAATGAAATAATGAGGCAACAAATATATATTTATGTAACACAGCCTGATAACTGAACCCTCCCCCAAACAGATAACTGAACCCTCCCCTCAGCCTGATAACTGAACCCTCCCCCGGCCTGATAACTGAACCCTCCCCCAGCCTGATAACTGAACCCTCCCCCAGCCTGATAACTGAACCCTCCCCCGGCCTGATAACTGAACCCTCCCCCAGCCTGATAACTGAACCCTCCCCCAGCCTGATAACTGAACCCTCCCCCAGCCTGATAACTGAACCCTCCCCCAGCCTGATAACTGAACCCTCCCCCAGCCTTATAACTGAACCCTCCCCCAGCCTGATAACTGAACCCTCCCCCGGCCTGATAACTGAACCCTCCCCCAGCCTGATAACTGAACCCTCCCCCAGCCTGATAACTGAACCCTCCCCCAGCCTGATAACTGAACCCTCCCCCAGCCTGATAACTGAACCCTCCCCCAGCCTGATAACTGAACCCTCCCCCAGCCTGATAACTGAACCCTCCCCCAGCCTGATAACTGAACCCTCCCCCAGCCTGATAACTGAACCCTCCCCCAGCCTGATAACTGAACCCTCCCCCAGCCTGATAACTGAACCCTCCCCCAGCCTGATAACTGAACCCTCCCCTCAGCCTGATAACTGAACCCTCCCCCAGCCTGATCAGATAACCGTCCTCCCAGCCTGATAACTGAACCCTCCCCCAGCCTGATAACTGAACCCTCCCCCAGCCTGATAACTGAACCCTCCCCCAGCCTGATAACTGAACCCTCCCCCAGCCTGATAACTGAACCCTCCCCCAGCCTGATAACTGAACCCTCCCCCAGCCTGATAACTGAACCCTCCCCCAGCCTGATAACTGAACCCTCCCCTCAGCCTGATAACTGAACCCTCCCCCAGCCTGATAACTGAACCCTCCCCCAAACAGATAACTGAACCCTCCCCCAGCCCGATAACTGAACCCTCCCCTCAGCCTGATCAGATAACCCGCATTCCCCGCTCCAATGGGCCTGAATTATGAGCCCCTGTCCAAAGGAAGAGGAAAAAAGGAAAAATAATTTCCAAAACCAAGAAAGAAAATTAATTTCTAAAGCAAAGGCAAAGTGACAAAACTCCGGCTGAAGCCATGAGCTGGAGACAAGAAGCTTGACAAGGTCCACGCGGGATGATTACAGTTTTTGTTTGTCTCAATTTTCGCTGAGCCATTAAAGAGCGTAATAAGAGCAGAGTGGACCCAGGAGAGCCGCATGCCTCCCGCGTGCCTCCCGCATGCCTCCCGCGTACCGGGCGGACCGCAGACTGGTAGCAGGTAACAAGAAGCGGTCGATGAGAAAAACAGAAGAAAGATTAGAAAGGAAAAAAACTATAACTGAGGCATATTTAACAATATTTTACTGGCCACAATAATTAATGATCTCCTACCACCAGGAATTCGGGAAGAATTCAGACTTGAGATAATTCAGATAAAAGCAGCACAATGAGGACCTTGACCTTGGGCCGTGGTGAATGACCTTGTGCTGTACCACCATGGTTACCAGGGCCTTGGACCCACTTGGTTTACCAGCAATCCTACACACATGGCTTAAACCCACACACAATGCCACTTACCCTTTTTTTGTACTCGGTCGTCAAGATGCATCCATTGCGCCGTGGTGATATTGGTTACCAGGGCGGCATTCATGCATCACGCCTGCCCTATGGGAGTGGATCAACCCCTCAAGGGTCATCATGATGCACAATGCAGCATTAATGCAGGCTGCATTCATGCATAATGGGAAGAAATAGGTGTGGTACATTAAAGCATTATGCGGCCCTTAAAGGGTTTAAACAGCCTGGCCGAGGTGTAAATCACAGACTACTTTATCCTATATATAGGCAGTGGTTCTGGGTGCTATATAGGCAGTGGTTCTGTAACACTATATATAGGCAGTGGTTCTGTAACACTATATATAGGCAGTGGTTCTGGGTGCTATATAGGCAGTGGTTCTGTAACACTATATATAGGCAGTGGTTCTGGGTGCTATATAGGCAGTGGTTCTGTAGCACTATATATAGGCAGTGGTTCTGGGTGCTATATAGGCAGTGGTTCTGTAGCACTATATATAGGCAGTGGTTCTGGGTGCTATATAGGCAGTGGTTCTGTAGCACTATATATAGGCAGTGGTTCTGGGTGCTATATAGGCAGTGGTTCTGTAACACTATATATAGGCAGTGGTTCTGGGTGCTATATAGGCAGTGGTTCTGTAACACTATATATAGGCAGTGGTTCTGGGTGCTATATAGGCAGTGGTTCTGTAACACTATATATAGGCAGTGGTTCTGGGTGCTATATAGGCAGTGGTTCTGTAGCACTATATATAGGCAGTGGTTCTGGGTGCTATATAGGCAGTGGTTCTGTAACACTATATATAGGCAGTGGTTCTGGGTGCTATATAGGCAGTGGTTCTGTAACACTATATATAGGCAGTGGTTCTGGGTGCTATATAGGCAGTGGTTCTGTAGCACTATATATAGGCAGTGGTTCTGGGTGCTATATAGGCAGTGGTTCTGTAGCACTATATATAGGCAGTGGTTCTGGGTGCTATATAGGCAGTGGTTCTGTAGCACTATATATAGGCAGTGGTTCTGGGTGCTATATAGGCAGTGGTTCTGTAACACTATATATAGGCAGTGGTTCTGGGTGCTATATAGGCAGTGGTTCTGTAACACTATATATAGGCAGTGGTTCTGGGTGCTATATAGGCAGTGGTTCTGTAGCACTATATATAGGCAGTGGTTCTGGGTGCTATATAGGCAGTGGTTCTGTAACACTATATATAGGCAGTGGTTCTGGGTGCTATATAGGCAGTGGTTCTGTAGCACTATATATAGGCAGTGGTTCTGGGTGCTATATAGGCAGTGGTTCTGTAACACTATATATAGGCAGTGGATGGTGGCACCAGACACTGACCTGGGGCCTCCTGACAGCTCTGTTACCTCACTCACAACTCACACGGGGCTAAATCAGGCAGCAAGGGCCACAGGAACACAGTCTCAGGCCTCGACTCTTTAATAGTAGAGTCTGAGCAAACTCATTAAAAAAACTTGTTTGACTAACTTGTCTTCAGGAGTTGATCAATCAGATCCTGTACACCAATTCCTGTGCACAGCCTGACAGGAAGTAACAATCTAAATATTGCAGTTCCACCTGTCCCATTTGCAGCCCTTGTGGCGGAAAAAAGTACTGGTTGAGGGAGTCTGCAGGAGCATGGTGCTTTTACGCACTGCTCTTTTGATGGCATGATGCATAAAGTGAGTGCTGTTGGGTATCCCCCGGTGCATCCTTGCATCATGCTGACCGTGCAGGGCTGATGCACTCCCAAAGTGTTAGCATGACGCACCAACACAGCAGTGCATTGGCGTATCATGTAATTATCTCATTTCAAGAAAATCTGATGATTAAACTCGTCTGGCAGACAAATCACTTATTTTAAGAAAATATTTTTTTCTTAAAACAAGTGGTTAATCTGATTTTCTTGAAATGAGATCATTATTTTTGGCTGTGTATAAATGAAGCCTTGAGGCGTGAGGGGGGACACAAGGCGTTGTCTCCGGGAACATGGTCACCAGGTTTCTGAGCAAGTATTTTGACAAAAGTATGTATTTTGGTACTCACCCACCACACGCCTGCACCACGACCCACACAGGGCCCGGACCAAGCCCCGGACCATGCATGAAAGGCTTCTGTGCTCCCCTCTGGACCAGGGTTCTCAGAACAGTCTGTGAGCTCGCTGAACTAAAACAGGAGCCCCCTGAACCAGGGGCCTTAGAACAGGAGCCCCCTGAACCAGGGGCCTTAGAACAGGAGCCCTCTGAACCAGGGCCCTTAGAACAGGAGCCCCCTGAACCAGGGGCCTATGAACAGGAGCCCCCTGAACCAGGGCCTTAGAACAGGAGACCCCTGAACCAGGGCCCTTAGAACAGGAGCCCTCTGAACCAGGGCCCTTAGAACAGGAGCCCCCTGAACCAGGGGCCTATGAACAGGAGCCCCCTGAACCAGGGCCTTAGAACAGGAGCCCCCTGAACCAGGGGCCTTAGAACAGTAGTCCCCTGAACCAGGGGCCTTAGAACAGGAGCCCCCTGAACCAGGCCCTTAGAACAGGAGTCCCCTGAACCAGGGCCCTTAGAACAGTAGTCCCCTGAACCAGGGGCCTTAGAACAGTAGTCCCCTGAACCAGGGGCCTTAGAACAGTAGTCCCCTGAACCAGGGACCTAAGAACAGGAGCCCCCTGAACTAGGGGCCTTAGAACAGTAGTCCCCTGAACCAGGGCCCTTAGAACAGGAGCCCCCTGAACCAGGGCCCTTAGAACAGGAGCCCCCTGAACCAGGGGCCTATGAACAGGAGCCCCCTGAACCAGGGCCTTAGAACAGGAGCCCCCTGAACCAGGGCCTTAGAACAGTAGCCCCCTGAACCAGGGCCCTTAGAACAGGAGCCCCCTGAACCAGGGGCCTTAGAACAGTAGTCCCCTGAACCAGGGGCCTTAGAACAGTAGCCCCCTGAACCAGGGGCCTTAGAACAGGAGCCCCCTGAACCAGGGGCCTTAGAACAGGAGCCCCCTGAACCAGGGGCCTTAAAACAGGAGCCCCCTGAACCAGGGGCCTATGAACAGGAGCCCCCTGAACCAGGGCCTTAGAACAGGAGCCCCCTGAACCAGGGCCTTAGAACAGGAGCCCCCTGAACCAGGGCCTTAGAACAGGAGCCCCCTGAACCAGGGGCCTTAGAACAGGAGCCCCCTGAACCAGGGCCTTAGAACAGGAGCCCCCTGAACCAGGGCCTTAGAACAGGAGCCCCCTGAACCAGGGGCCTTAGAACAGTAGTCCCCTGAACCAGGGGCCTTAGAACAGTAGTCCCCTGAACCAGGGGCCTTAGAACAGTAGTCCCCTGAACCAGGGCCCTTAGAACAGGAGCCCCCTGAACCAGGGCCCTTCCAACAGTAGTCCCCTGAACCAGGGACCTTAGAACAGGAGCCCCCTGAACCAGGGCATTTAGAACAGGATACCCCTGAACCAGGGCCCTTAGAACAGGAGCCCCCTGAACCAGGGCCTTAGAACAGGAGCCCCCTGAACCAGGGGCCTTAGAACAGTAGTCCCCTGAACCAGGGGCCTTAGAACAGTAGTCCCCTGAACCAGGGGCCTTAGAACAGGAGCCCCCTTAACCAGGGCCCTTAGAACAGGAGCCCCCTGAACCAGGGCCCTTAGAACAGGAGACCCCTGAACCAGGGTCCTTAGAACAGGAGCCCCCTGAACCAGGGCCCTTAGAACAGGAGCCCCCTGAACAAGGGGCCTTAGAACAGTAGTCCCCTGAACCAGGGGCATTAGAACAGGAGCCCCCTTAACCAGGGCCCTTAGAACAGGAGACCCCTGAACCAAGGGCCTTAGAACAGGAGCCCCCTGAACCAGGGCCCTTAGAACAGGAGCCCCCTGAACCAGGGCCCTTAGAACAGGAGACCCCTGAACCAGGGCCCTTAGAACAGGAGACCCCTGAACCAAGGGCCTTAGAACAGGAGCCCCCTGAACCAGGGCCCTTAGAACAGGAGACCCCTGAACCAGGGCCCTTAGAACAGGAGACCCCTGAACCAGGGGCCTTAGAACAGGAGCCCCCTGAACCAGGGCCTTAGAACAGGAGCCCCCTGAACCAGGGCCTTAGAACAGGAGCCCCCTGAACCAGGGGCCTTAGAACAGTAGTCCCCTGAACCAGGGGCCTTAGAACAGTAGTCCCCTGAACCAGGGGCCTTAGAACAGTAGTCCCCTGAACCAGGGCCCTTAGAACAGGAGCCCCCTGAACCAGGGCCCTTCGAACAGTAGTCCCCTGAACCAGGGACCTTAGAACAGGAGCCCCCTGAACCAGGGCATTTAGAACAGGATACCCCTGAACCAGGGCCCTTAGAACAGGAGCCTCCTGAACCAGGGCCTTAGAACAGGAGCCCCCTGAACCAGGGGCCTTAGAACAGTAGTCCCCTGAACCAGGGGCCTTAGAACAGTAGTCCCCTGAACCAGGGGCCTTAGAACAGTAGTCCCCTGAACCAGGGCCCTTAGAACAGGAGCCCCCTGAACCAGGGCCCTTAGAACAGTAGTCCCCTGAACCAGGGACCTTAGAACAGGAGCCCCCTGAACCAGGGCATTTAGAACAGGATACCCCTGAACCAGGGCCCTTAGAACAGGAGCCCCCTGAACCAGGGGCCTTAGAACAGGAGCCCTCTTAACCAGGGCCCTTGGAGCAGGTGCCCCCTGAACTAGGGGCCTCAGAACAGTAGTCCCCTGAACCAAGGGCCCTTAGAACAGGAGACCCCTGAACCAGGGGCCTTAGAACAGGAGCCCCCTGAACCAGGGCCCTTAGAACAGGAGCCCCCTGAACCAGGGCCCTTAGAACAGGAGACCCCTGAACCAGGGTCCTTAGAACAGGAGCCCCCTGAACCAGGGCCCTTAGAACAGGAGCCCCCTGAACTAGGGGCCTTAGAACAGTAGTCCCCTGAACCAGGGCCCTTAGAACAGGAGCCCCCTGAACCAGGGTCCTTAGAACAGGAGCCCCCTGAACCAGGGCCCTTAGAACAGTAGTCCCCTGAACCAGGGCCCTTAGAACAGTAGTCCCCTGAACCAGGGCCCTTAGAACAGGAGCCCCCTGAACCAGGGCCCTTAGAACAGGAGCCCCCTGAACTAGGGGCCTTAGAACAGTAGTCCCCTGAACCAGGGCCCTTAGAACAGGAGCCCCTTTAACCAGGGCCCTTAGAACAGGAGACCCCTGAACCAAGGGCCTTAGAACAGGAGCCCCCTGAACCAGGGCCCTTAGAACAGGAGACCCCTGAACCAGGGCCCTTAGAACAGGAGACCCCTGAACCAAGGGCCTTAGAACAGGAGCCCCCTGAACCAGGGCCCTTAGAACAGGAGACCCCTGAACCAGGGCCCTTAGAACAGGAGACCCCTGAACCAAGGGCCTTAGAACAGGAGCCCCCTGAACCAGGGCCCTTAGAACAGGAGCCCTCTGAACCAAGGCCCTTAGAACAGGATATATATACATTGTTAACACCCTTACAATGAATCATTGCGAGGAGCCTGAGTTCCGAGCCTATGGAGAATGCACGATGGGAAACTATTTTGATACATATACAACCACCACCAAGCTGGGAGTAGGTACACTGGGGCCCTGCCAGTTACTCCACACACTGTGAAGCTACATCAGGGCAGAGCAGGTTGACCATAGACTCGAGAGGGAGCATCTAGGTCACACAGGTCAGTTAGAGGGAGGGGGAGGGGCCGGTCAGTCACACATGAGGGTGAGACTGGGCTGTCAGTGCAGTCTGCCTTATTTGGGCATGGGGCTGGGCTATGGTCAGTTACTAATGAGGGTGAGACTCAGAAAGGGTAGCGATGCGACTCGCCAGAGGCCAAAGGCCTCTGGTATCTATAATATTTGGCTGGTGATTCCACACTGAAATGCTCTAATGGTAGTTGTAGCTGGGACCAGTCAGTGAGCTGACAGTTGTCTCCTGATAAGACACAATACCATGTGGTACTCACCTCCTCAGGCGGCCCTCAGCTGTAAGGGCAGCAGAGGGCTTTAACCCTTTAAGGACGACATGTCACTAAAAGGTGACATTTGTTGTCATGATCGGATGATGCACCAGTCGAGCCCCGGGGAGTACTGCATTGGTACATCATGATAACCCTTTAATAGTGTCTCAACCGCATAAGGTCAGCATGATGGCTGAATGCAGCACTTGCATCATGATGACCAAGGGCATGATGCATCAGGCCATCCTTAAAGGGTTAAAGCATTATGATATTTACTGTCACGTAATGCAATGATGCATCATGATGATCAGGGGCATGATGCATCAATGATATTTACTGTCACCTGCTGCAATGATGCATCATGATGATCAAGGGCATGATGCATTAATGATATTTACTGTCATGTGCATGCATCATGTTGAAGAAGGCACATTAAAGCGCCCTGCGGCCTGTAAAGGTTTGATTTAATAAAGATAAGATAACCAGCATCCTTCAGACCATATGTTCAGACTGAAGAGTCCCATTATCTCTGTTACAATGTCATTTCTACAATTACTGCCTGATTGTCTTCGTCAATGGAGGCCACTTGATGTGAGATAAGATAACAGGTGTGTAGGGTATTGAATAGATACCCAGTCTATGGCAGAGTGTCATGGCGTACATAGACAGAGCTGCACCCTAAAGTGACCAAGTCTGTGGTTTCTGCACGAGTGGTGAATGGGCCGTATTGCACAATGGCCGTATTGCACGATCCCAATACACATCATTCTCTGCCAGCGTCTATCCTGTGCCCCATCATGGGTAAAAAACGACACGGGCAACACGGCGACACGGCCCTTTTAAAAATCGACACGGGCGACACGGCCCTTTTAAAAATCGACGGACACAGACCTTTTGATAAGCTCCTAGTATATCCTTAAAAATCATACATAAAAATCGACATGGCGACACGGCGCTTTTGCTAAAAATCGACACGGCGACATGGTCTAAAAAGTGGGGACCCATGTAGAGGCACAATCCTACCATGTGGATAGCTTTTATGACCCCCTTGATCTCTCCAACACACACAGGCGCAAAAGTAAAATGCACCCCTGCTCCCAGCCTATACCTTGGTATTGGGCTGGGAGTCTGAGACTGTAGGGAGGTTTACATGGCTGCCTGTCTCAGAGCCCCAGTGTGACCCAAGTCTGTACCGTAAAACCTTACAGTCAGAGCCCCAGTGTGACCCAAGTCTGTACCGTAAAACCTCACGTAGAAACCATGGCTAGTGCAGATCGCCAGTGCAGCTTATAGGATCAGGACAATGTCAGGGTGTGGCTTATACTTGAAGTTTTAGATGTATACTACAGTGCTAAAGTCACCATAATCACAACTTCTGTGTGGCTTATTTGATTTCTCAGCGTGTAGGTGCGGCTAATACAGGAGGCTTACGGGGCAGGGTTTACATCCACTAATGGGGCTGTATGAAGGATGCCCCTCTTACCGCCTCGCGGGCCGGAGACTGCTGTCGTGGTGGCCTTTATCGTTATTCTGCATAAACACAGGCATCGCGTGTCTACATATGGGGTAACAATGTACATCTACTGTAAAACCTAGCGTATAAGCCTAACTCGCGTATAAGCCGCACCCCTAACTTTGACGGATTATATATAAGCCGCAGAGGGGGTCTGAAAATTGTTAATTTGGTACTGTAGTATACTTATAAAAACTCTCGTATAAGCCGCACCCTATATAGGCATGTTTGGTATCAAAAGAAAGCTGAGTCTGATTCGCGTACTAGCCGCGGCTTATACGCGAGGTCTTAAGGTTGTTATGGTTACTACCACAAAGTGTCTACATGCTGCAACAATGTACATCTAGCTATGGTTACTAGCCAAGGCTGCATTCAATTCAATTCAAAGATTTTTCATTTATACTGCAGCAGGCAGTATTCTGTTTCCTACAGCTGGTCATATTCATGCATCATTCTGACAAAAAGGGAAGCACACAACAGCACTATGCGGCCCTTAGGTGTTTAACCCTTTAAGGATGGATGTCGCTAAAAGATGACATTAGTCATCATGATGCACCAATACAGCCCTGGTGAGTAACTCATTGGGTTGTATTTGTGCATCATGATGACCCATCGGGTGTGACCCAACCCTGTAGCATAGTGATTTACAGGCGGGTAAATTGCAAGTGCTGCATTTATGCATCATGACGACCGGGGGCATGATGCATTAATGCATGATGCTGTCCTCAGAGGCTTACCCCAGCACTCTGTAGTTACATTGTTTATGACGCTGTTAATCCCACCAAGAGACGCGCCGTCAAAGTGATTGTTCCACATCGCCGCTCAAAAGCACACTCCCTGATTTATTCACAACGTCTCTGTGGATTAAGTTTCACAAAGATGATGTTTTTTGTCAGTAAAGTGTGCTGAAAGGCCTTGGGAATGAGGAAGACTGATTAAGTTATAAAGGCCTGTGTTTGAAAGGTACAGTGTCTCAGTATCAGAACCCAATACACAGGCATTTGCGGTAGTTGATATGTTCATACGCAGGCATTTGCGGTAGTTGATATGTTCATACGCAGGCATTTGTGGTAGTTGATATGTTCATATGCAGGCATTTGCAGTAGTTGATATGTTCATACACAGGCATTTACGGTAGTTGATATGTTCATACGCAGGCATTTGTGGTAGTTGATATGTTCATATGCAGGCATTTGCAGTAGTTGATATGTTCATACACAGGCATTTGCGGTAGTTGATATGTTCATACGCAGGCATTTGTGGTAGTTGATATGTTCATACACAGGCATTTGCGGTAGTTGATATGTTCATACACAGGCATTTGCGGTAGTTGATATGTTCATACGCAGGCATTTGTGGTAGTTGATATGTTCATACGCAGGCATTTACGGTAGTTGATATGTTCATACACAGGCATTTGCGGTAGTTGATATGTTCATACACAGGCATTTGCGGTAGTTGATATGTTCATACACAGGCATTTGCGGTAGTTGATATGTTCATACGCAGGCATTTGCAGTAGTTGATACATGGGTACGCGGGCATTGGTTGTAGTATTAATTAAGCCTGGAGCAGATGGCCATGATGCCCCCAGCAGCTGAGGCTGGATGATGGGTCAGTCAACCAAAAAATGGGTCAGTCAGCCAAAAATAATTTTCCCATTTCAAGAAAATAAGATGATAAACTCACCTGGCGGAATTTTTCTTTTTCTTAAAATTAGTCATTTGTCCGCCAGGCAAGTTTATTTATCTTCATTTCTTGAAAAAATTAAATTATTTTTGGCTGTGAGAGCAGCAAGCATCACCTCGGCTATTAGTCTGATTAGTATTGTAAGCACGGCCTCCTGTGGCTGTCACGTGACCCTGCAGTAACAGACACAAAGTGGTGAGTTAAGCGCTCCTCAGGTGCCTCGCTCATTAAGCTGCTCAAAGGTAATTCTATAAACCTCTCAGCGCATTACCGTGACCCTTTAACCATTTAAAGTGGCATTCTCACCGAGTATTTCCCACTCACAATTCTAGCACTGTTCTAGTCTGCTATGTGGTAAGTATGAGTGGTGAGAATGCCCCTTTAAAGAAGGCCTTAATGCATCAGATCTTGGTTGTCATGACGCATGAATGCAGGACTGGTGAGTAACTCGCCAGTACTGCATCTACCTGATGCTAATGTCTGATAGTAGGAGGGGTTCCAGGATAGGACCTTGTGCCTTGATTTCAAATTGCCCAAACATGTCAGGCTGACAAACTGCAGATGTAAAGCTTTATTTCCTATCTTTATGTCAGAACCCTGTCTGCAGAATCTGTAGCAGATATCCTCTGTCGCTGCTAACCGATGCCCGCATTGATTTCTGTAGAAGCGCTGCCTCGTGTAACTTGAGTAGATTATTGACTTGATATAAACCGGCCGTAGACATCAACAAAGACCTTGATGAAGAAACTATAAGACAAACACCTTACTCTATTCCCTCACCTCCATTGGACAGCTGGAAGATCACTGACATTGGTCTACTTAAGATATTAAGCTGTTCAGTCGGGCAGAGCGCAACCTCTGTCTATTCGGCACTATTAGACTTACACAGTTTAAGAGCTGAATAACAAGAGTCGCTCCATTGTCAGACCGGACACAGAGGTACCTGATGTACGGTTTACAACTGGAGTTTTACAAAAGGATGGATTTAGCAATGTGGCTTCTGCCACAAAGAACGAAGGAAGTTGCCATGATGCTCAATTGGAGGCTTTAGTGAAATCCACCTCATGAAATGATAACCGTAAGCCTATCCACCCGATACTGTCTAAGGGATCCGATTCTTAGAGGCCCCATGCAGAAGCTGCATGTAATGGGATCCACCCAGAGTCTCTAGACACAACCAAATACCAGCAGAGGAAGCAGTTCTACTGCAATCATAGCCTTGTTGATCTTACAGCAGTAAATCATGAGTCGGCCGGAACAATAGCCAGTCTACGACTACAGTAGTGTATAGAAGGAATGAAGGTGGAACCCGGGCTGAAACCCCCACAGGGACTGGGGTCTGCAGCAGGAGCAGGCAACAACCATAAACCTGGCCGCCCCATGATAGCCTTTAAAAAGTCTGAAAGATCTGATTCTCAGAAGCTTCCTCTAATGGGATCTGCAAAGACCTCTTGAGTCAAGTGGGAACAATAGCGGTGTCTGACTGCCGTAGTGTGTAGCAGTAATAGAGGCAGAACCCCCGCCGGGACCGGGCCGTGTGCAGCAGGAGTAGAGACAGGTATCACCATAAAGCAGCCCGCCCGGAGCCGGCTGCAACCCGGGCTGCAAAGTACCATTAGCAGGCAGGGTGTGCGGAGACCGGGGAGTCCTGCAGGCACCAGGTGGTGCTGGTGGGTGTGGTGAGGACCGGTCTGCACGGCAGCCATTTTGTGCCATTATAGTACAGATGTGATGTCAGAGAACTGTTACAACACTAGCTCCTAGCTGGTCCCTGTCAGGTACCAACACCAACATGAACATGAGGATACCCTTTGGGTCTGGGTACAGCTAGGTACCATCAGACCTTCACCTATTTGTGGTATAGCCGGACCAGGTAGCATGGGGACCCTCACATCGTTATGCAGGTGTCTGGGTGTGGGACTGCTGTACCAGGTACCACCTGGACCCTAAACTAAACTAAGTTGTGGCAGGAGTCTGTACAGGATTAGGTACCACCAGGACCCTCACCTAGTTGTGGCAGGACTAGGTAACACCAGGACCCTTACCTAGTTGTGGCAGGAGTCTGTACAGGACTAGGTACCACCAGGACCCTTCCCTAGTTGTGGCAGGAGTCTGGGCAGGACTAGGTACCACCGGGACCCTTACCTAGTTGTGGCAGGAGTCTGTACAGGACCAGGTACCACCAGGACCCTAACCTAGTTGTGGCAGGAGTCTGCACAGGACTAGGTACCACCAGGACCCTTACCAAGTTGTGGCAGGAGTCTGTACAGGACTAGGTACCACCAGGACCCTTCCCTAGTTGTGGCAGGAGTCTGGGCAGGACTAGGTACCACCAGGACCCTTACCTAGTGGTGGCAGGAGTCTGTACAGGACTAGGTACCACCAGGACCCTTACCTAGTTGTGGCAGGAGTCTGTACAGGACTAGGTACCACCAGGACCCTTCCCTAGTTGTGGCAGGAGTCTGGGCAGGACCAGGTACCACCAGGACCCTTACCTAGTGGTGGCAGGAGTCTGTACAGGACCAGGTGTACTGTAGGTGTACAGTATATTCTACTGTAGGTGTACAGTATATTCTACTGTAGGTGTACAGTATATTCTACTGTAGGTGTACAGTATATTCTACTGTAGGTGTACAGTATATTCTACTGTAGGTGAACAGTTGCTGTAATGCCTCTGGGTCATTATGATGTACGAATGTGGCCCTTAAAGTTAGTATACCCGATGCTAGGGGCTCAAAAAATATTTTTCCTTAAAGATGAGTCAGGATGTTCATGATGATCATACTTCATTTGCTGCATGTGTTTTTAAAAATGCTCAGTCCCTCTATTTATACTTCTATTTGGATTTAATACTCCAATCCATTGCCATGGTGCATATTTTGGAGGGCACAAATTAATGTGTACCCATTGCAAATACACTAGAACAAGCCTCTAGGTGGGTATCATGGCACCCCTTTCTTGCGACTTTACAGCCAAGGGATACCATTTGGCAATGTCCCACAATTATATTGATGTCTTGTCGAAGTGTATGTAACAACTTTAAGTAGGATTTACAAAACAAATTCTTTCGGATATACCAACTCTCTAGTGCTGCATTCCTGTATCATGAGGTACCATCATGTACCTGCATCACACATTAAGTGGTTGTCTGTTACGTACCACCAATGCTCATGAAACTGGAGGTATGATTCCGTCCTTAGAGGGTTAACACATCATACGTGCCATCCGTAAAGAGAGCAGCACAGCACAGCGAAAACAGAAACACACCGACACATACTCCCCTGGGGCCCTCAGATATTTGTGTAACTAAAAGTGAAGTTTGAACAAGACGAACGGAACAACATTTGCCTTGAAATTGAATATTGCTGCAAATTAAAAAGTCAGACCTGGATAGAAGTGTTTTATAACCCCCCCCCCCCACCCACCTGACCCCCACCTGACCCCCCCCCCCCCCCCCGAAGGTGCTCCGTGTGCTGCTCACAGTCTATCATCCTGTACATTTTAGTCCTCAAATTTGCTAATTTAGTATACCGTAAAAAGAAAAGACGGTGATCGGTGATCTGACTTATGTACTAGCCGTCGTTTCTACCCGAGAATTTACGGCTGAACCACATGAAGTAGCATTGAGTCGGTGGCAGCGACTGCCTGTAGTTTCACAATTAGCAGTTGAGTGCTGTTCCCATTATAAGTCTGTTAGACCTCTCAACACTTGGCAGCCCGACACACCCCCTGCTGCTCTCCTCCCACACACTCTCCAGCACAGACGTGGTGTATGGTGAGGGGTGGGGCGGCCACCCCGACTGTGCTGGGAGAGTGGAGACCACCTGTGGGGGTACAACAGGTATGTAGATCGCTGCTGCTGGTTTCTGGCGGTTACTTGGTGTGTAACTGAGCACCAGCTGGAAGCCACTTCCGGTTTCTGAATCTGACCTGCAGAACTGCAACTCATGATACTCGAATACAATATTCTATTATTTTGAAATATAAGATTGCCTATGCTTTAGCACCATGTGGCCGTATTCAATGTGCTAGGATATGGAAGGCCAAAGAGTTCAGAGCTTGGATATATAAATTCTAACACAAATGCCAACTACATTGATACCGACTCTGACATATTTCACGAGTGGGGGCTGGAGCATATTCCACTCAGCCTGTGGCTTCGTGGGATATGCCTCAGCCCCCAATCGTGAAATACGACAGATATGTAGCAATGGGCATTGGTATTTGTTTAGCTATTTAACCCGCTTCAGCCGCATAATCCCATAAGCGTCATGTTCTCTTTGAAATGGAAATAGTCCATCAGTCTCCGCAAGGTTTAAGCAGTGCAGGTGAGTTACTCGCCTGTTCTGAACTGGGGAATCATGACAACCAGTGAGTTACTCGCCTGCTCTGTATTGGTTTATTTTGACGACTAATGCCTTTAGGCATCATCCTAGAGAGTTCAATAGAATGAATATTCATACTCTAGATATGTTTTTTCTCGAGTGGGGGCTGGGGCAATATCCGAGAGCCTGTTGCCATAAGGGTTTTGAGATGTGAGTCGTTCCCCCCTACCTAACACCATTATGTAGCTGGGGTGTAGATTGTAGCGTTAACACAGTACATAGCCAGTATTGTATGATGGGTTCGCGTACCCCCCATACCAATCCGAGGGGCGTGCGTGAACCTAGCATACAATACAAGATTTCTTACATGACCAAAAGACATTTATCTAACCCCCCTACCACATTTTGATGTTTAACAGAACACCGACTTTTGATGTTATATCACTGAAATCTTGATGTGATATCGGTGAGAGCTTTGCTTACATTGCCACCATTGCCCTAGCTGGCACGTAACTAAATGCTTGCTTCTGATTGGTCTAGAGCAGCAAAAGGCGTACCACACATAGGGGTGGTATGCAGATAACACATGATCGTACCAACTACTCAAGGTCGTGTAATAAATACACAGCTGCACGCTATAGTCACCGTGTCAGTGGTTATTGTACGAGGTCTTCAAGTGCAATAACCACTGAGGAGGTTACTTTAAGTGACGCTCTGTATTTATTTCAGGGTATTTCATTAAAAAAGAGACAACTACCTATAATTACATGGAAAAAACCCATGAAATTAAACTTTCCTGGGGGTCACCATCAGAGCGTGAAATACGGCCACAGCGTCCAATAGGGTTATTGCACGCTCCCGTAGGGAACGGCCCTCCCATTGCTTTAACATTATTACACCGTATTCACCATGAAATGAATAGAAAGATGCTGGTTCACTCCCTGGAGATGTGGGACCTAGGTCGTGTTGGTCTATATCTACATCCACCATATCTACATCTTGGACACCATCCAGGCCAACCCAGCAACCCAAAGTACACCTTCACCCCCCCCCCTATCTACCTTTAGAGTTATCTCTTTGTGTCCATCCCTGTCTCTATCCCCTTGTCTCTGTCTCTCTGTCTCTCTGTCTCTCTGTCTCTCTGTCTCTCTGTCTCTCTGTCCCTCTGTGCTTGTATAGTTGTGCTGCACTGGGCTTTAAGACAGGCAGGTTGAAGGCAGAATGTGTCCAGAAACGATTTTAAAAAGTCAGTTTCATTGACAGGTTGTAACTCAGACTGTTAACAGTGTGATTTAGTTCAATGTCCTGTTTACTTCCTAACGTTACTTGGTAACAACCCGCGGGGTGCCTCACCCCCCCACCCCCGGGCATGGAGAGCGGTTTGGTAAACTAGGCAATATACAAAACAATAGGCAGAAGGAAACAGTAGGGAGTATTCCACTGACGTCGGTCGGCTGTAGTTCCAGCAGGCCAAAACGTAAAAAAGGTTTGTTTCAGGTCACCCGACTGACTCTATCGAAACAGGGCCGACTCTACTTCTTTTTATGCAATTTTGAAAAGATTTCCGTCTTTTACCCTTTTTGGGTCAATTTTAGGGTCTTCAGAGAGGCTGGCTAGTACTTTCATGTTAAAAAAAAGTTAAAACAAAAGAACATCCGACCTACCGACCCTACATTTCCTTCCATGTTACCTGAAACAAACCCTTTTATTTTTTGGCCTCATCCAATGAAAGTTTAAAGTTAAACTTATAGGAGAATCTCGTCCAATGGACGAAATCACAGCCGATTGCGTCAGTGGAATATTCCCTTTATAGAAAACATTTCCGCTGTGCTGGAGCGCACATTCATGGACACAGCGAGCAGGAATCTTATAGAAAATTAAAACACAACAACAGTGAGATACAACCTCAATTAAGAAAATTCAGAATTCAGAAGGCAGCATTTAGTCACGTGACAGCTAGAGCAATGGCGGCAACGTAAACAACACTCTCGCCAATTTAACAACAAAACTCGTCAATTTAACAACAAACTGTGGTAGGATCGTGTTCTGATCGTGTAACAAAGCCTGTATTGCATCCGAGCTTCCCGCACACAACAACAAAGTGAATCCTTTAAGTACTGAAAGGCGACATTTGTTGGCCTGACGCTCCAATGCAGCCCTGGCAAGGTACTCGCCGGTGTTGCATTCAAGCATCATGCCGAGCCTATGGGGTTGAGACACCCCTGAAGGGTCGACATGATGCACTAACCTTTCATAGGGTCAGCATGATGCACTTATGCAGCAGTGGTACTCATGATGCACCAATGCAATATGCGGCCCTTCAAGGGTTAAAAATATGAGTGATAATAGAGAGTAAGGGCTTAGAATGAGGGTGTCATGTTCCATGTACCAATGTGCAACTTAACCACTCCATACTGCAGGCTGTGATGTTATGACTCTAATACAAACCAAACAGACTGTAGTGCCTGTAACTAGGGCTCATTTAGAGGGGGCCATGATCCATGTACCAACGTGCAACTTAAACCCGCAGATCTTACTGCACGTCCAGTAACAGTCGGGACAGCCACAGGTACTCAGCCCTATATATAGGGGCGCTGGGGGTGTAAGGTGCACACTGCAAACTGTGTACTGTGACCCTAATGCAAACAGAATCAGAAGGAAGACAACTTAATAGGAAAGGCAGTGTGCTCCTTGTGAACGTCCCTGTCCATTTTCAGACAATTGCTGATCCCCAATGACCGGCTGTAGTACCTTTAACTGCAATCACCATATCAGGGCGGTGTCAGAGTCTGATAGGGAGTAAGGCCGCTGGGGATTGGCTGGCTGACGGCCAATGGCAGGCGGTGGTCCCTAATGATCCTGGAGTAGTGACGAGACAAGTGTTGTGATTGGTTCGTGGCTCGGCAGTCATACGGTCAGCAACACACCCCATCATCTCAGCAGAAACATCTGTTGAATGTTAGAATCAGTTTGGGACGAAGCAGAGGTTTTCCCTACCACTACTCCTTCAGTATCTGTTGAATGTTAGTTTTTAATGCTATCTCACTTTCGTGGAAGGTAAATAAAGGTACATGAAGGATTGAGATCTCATGGATAATATTGGTGACAGGATGGCAATCATGGTGGGGCCCATTGCCTGGCACGTACAAGGTTGGCATGGTTCTAGTGCTGACGTGTCAACCGTGTTTATTACATGTTGTGCCTAAAGATGAAGAAAATCACTCCATGGGGGTTTAATCTAAAGAGGTCGCAATACAGACACACATCACTACCCACCAGGTCCCCTGTCATTCTGGTCTGTTCTCCTGCTTACATTGATGATGGACACACAGAGCCTCACCCAGCCCCTACCCTGCTACCCCTCAGCAGGACACCCAGCCCCTACCCTGCTACCCCTCAGCAGGACACCCGGCCCCTACCCTGCTACCCCTCAGCAGGACACCCATCCCTACCCTGCTACCCCTCAGCAGGACACCCAGCCCTACCCTGCTACCCCTCAGCAGGACACCCATCCCTACCCTGCTACCCCTCAGCAGGACACCCAGCCCCTACCCTGCTACCCCTCAGCAGGACACCCAGCCCTACCCTGCTACCCCTCAGCAGGACACCCAGCCCTACCCTGCTACCCCTCAGCAGGACACCCATCCCTACCCTGCTACCCCTCAGCAGGACACCCAGCCCCTACCCTGCTACCCCTCAGCAGGACACCCAGCCCCTACCCTGCTACCCCTCAGCAGGACACCCAGCCCCTACCCTGCTACCCCTCAGCAGGACACCCAGCCCTACCCTGCTACCCCTCAGCAGGACACCCAGCCCTACCCTGCTACCCCTCAGCAGGACACCCAGCCCTACCCTGCTACCCCTCAGCAGGACACCCAGCCCTACCCTGCTACCCCTCAGCAGGACACCCAGCCCTACCCTGCTACCCCTCAGCAGGACACCCAGCCCTACCCTGCTACCCCCCAGCAGGACACCCAGCCCTACCCTGCTACCCCTCAGCAGGACACCCAGCCCTACCCTGCTACCCCTCAGCAGGACACCCAGCCCTACCCTGCTACCCCCCAGCAGGACACCCAGCCCCTACCCTGCTACCCCTCAGCAGGACAGTCCTGTATGCTGAGGTCTCAGCCTTACCAGCAGGACAGTCCTGTATCCTGAGGTCTCAGCCTTACCAGCAGGACAGTCCTGTATCCTGAGGTCTCAGCCTTACCAGCAGGACAGTCCTGTATCCTGAGGTCTCAGCCTTACCAGCAGGACAGTCCTGTATCCTGAGGTCTCAGCCTTACCAGCAGGACAGTCCTGTATGCTGAGGTCTCAGCCTTACCAGCAGGACAGTCCTGTATCCTGAGGTCTCAGCCTTACCAGCAGGACAGTCCTGTATCCTGAGGTCTCAGCCTTACCAGCAGGACAGTCCTGTATCCTGAGGTCTCAGCCTTACCAGCAGGACAGTCCTGTATCCTGAGGTCTCAGCCTTACCAGCAGGACAGTCCTGTATCCTGAGGTCTCAGCCTTACCAGCAGGACAGTCCTGTATCCTGAGGTCTCAGCCTTACCAGCAGGACAGTCCTGTATCCTGAGGTCTCAGCCTTACCAGCAGAGACAGTCCTGTATGCTGAGGTCTCAGCCTTACCAGCAGGACAGTCCTGTATCCTGAGGTCTCAGCCTTACCAGCAGGACAGTCCTGTATCCTGAGGTCTCTTACCAGCAGGACAGTCCTGTATCCTGAGGTCTCTCAGCCTTACCAGCAGAGACAGTCCTGTATCCTGAGGTCTCAGCCTTACCAGCAGGACAGTCCTGTATCCTGAGGTCTCTCAGCCTTACCAGCAGAGACAGTCCTGTATCCTGAGGTCTCAGCCTTACCAGCAGAGACAGTCCTGTGTCCTGAGGTCTCTCAGCCTTACCAGCAGAGACAGTCCTGTATGCTGAGGTCTCAGCCTTACCAGCAGAGACAGTCCTGTATGCTGAGGTCTCAGCCTTACCAGCAGGACAGTCCTGTATCCTGAGGTCTCAGCCTTACCAGCAGGACAGTCCTGTATCCTGAGGTCTCTCAGCCTTACCAGCAGAGACGGTCCAGGCCCCCTGTTTAGCTGGTCCGTATTTGTGTCCCTTCCCTCTGCCTCCCTGATTGAACAGATCAAAGACCTAGAGCATCACCCAATAACCCTCTCCCACACACCCCACACACCCCACACACCCCACACACCCCACACCAAGGGCATGAACCTACATCTCCAGGCGCAGTTCTGGTGGTTAGGTTGGTATTATAGAAGAAGGGTCCGTCACTAGAAGTCCCCCATCTCCTTTGAGCATGTTATTCTGGAGAGAATACATGTATCTAAAATTCTTTTAGGGTCACATATTTGTTACTAGTGTAGGGGTCGGATTCCCCGTACCCTGGTGGAGAGCCCGAAGGGGTGAAACACCTGGGTAATCCTCCCCCTCTGTACCATACCGATCCAGTAACGTAGGGAGCGGAGAACAGTCAGACACGGGTTGGTAGTGTAACGGTTAGCACGCTTGTCACCGGTGCGAGAGGTCTGTGGTTCGATTCCCAGCCGATCCAATGACTAAGTTTTCCGCGACCTCTACACTGGTGGATCTGCCGCGATGAATCGGGTAGTACGTTGACTGTGGACGGTAGGAGCATTCCAGCTTGCTGGGGATTGGCCACCTGCTGGCGGTTGGTAGTTTGAGGAGCAGGTTGGGAAGTGTTGGTCCCCAGTACAGGCAGTTGGAGTTCAGCATGGAGTTCAGTCAACAAATTGGCTGAATCGGTATGGTGTAGAAAGCTTCCATCACTGGGAAGTCAGGGTATCTCAGCGACTGCTTGATAAAGCCCCATTGGGACCTTCGGTCTCCAGTGGGTGAGAATGCCTGGTGCTAGGTGCCACTATACTCCGGGGGCTGGGACTCTCTGTAACTGCTTGATAAAGCCCCTTCTAGGAGGGAGAGAAAGCCCAGGGTTGGTAACCCCCTGGAAAATCCGAATCTAGAGGACATGATGGAAGCTGATGGGGGTAGTGTAGGGGTCGGATTCCCCGTACCCTGGTGGAGAGCCCGAAGGGGTGAAACACCTGGGTAATCCTCCCCCTCTGTACCATACCGACCCAGTAACGTAGGGAGCGGAGAACAGTCAGACACGGGTTGGTAGTGTAACGGTTAGCACGCTTGTCACAGGTGCGAGAGGTCTGTGGTTCGATTCCCAGCCGATCCAATGACTAAGTTTTCCGCGACCTCTACACTAGTCATAATCAAGAATATTCCTGGGGTCCAGAACATGAAATTTTTTTTACTCAGAGGTAGAGCCATCTTTAGTAAAGTCCCCCCTCTGCTTTGAGCCAGTCTTGCTGCGGGACTGACCTCCATAGCCACAGCATTGTAGGGGAGCAAAATATGACAGAGAACCATGCACAGGTCGCCAGTGTAGAACCCAGAGTGACGCACCCTTCTTCTATAAATAGTAAGTAGGTCATGGCCCCGTGTCAGTTGCAGCCCATGCCCCACACACCCCCCCACACCCCCAGACACCCCCAGACACCCCACATAGCTCTACCCTCCTTGGAGACTGTTAACAGTATCCGCATGGTGGCATTTTTCTCTTTATGATCAAGAGGCGGGTATTATATCTCAGGCGGCCGCACGGTTCTGTGTGCGACTATGATATCTCTCACTGCACGGTTCTGCTAGAGTCAGCAGGTTTTGTGCATGGCTTCACAGGATGCTGATATCTGTGCTGCCTGACCCAGATACTGACACGTCAGCAGGCAGACGGGGTGCTGCCATGCGCCGCCTCACCCACAAGGCTGTACGGGCTGGGGGAATCAGCGCCATCTCGCCAGTCTGGGGAACCAGCACCATCTTGGCAGTCTGGGGGAACCAGCGCCATCTTGGCAGTCTGGGGAACCAGCGCCATCTTGGCAGTCTCGGGAACCAGCGCCATCTTGGCAGTCTGGACAGGATTAGGTACAGACTTTGCGAAAACATGCAGGATAGTGACAATGTCTGCCTAAAGTGCCATCCGTACAGCAGATTGACAAGTGAGGCAGATCCGAATGTCCAGTCATGTGTCAGGCTTTTCTGAACTAAAAGAATTAGGTTTGGTTTCTAAAGCAGAAACATTTTTACAAATATACTATGCATCTATCCCGGTTTAGCTAAAATATCTCAAATATAATCTTCTTTTGAATGACATTACTATTTTACACTTAAATGCATAAATTGTCAGATATGTGGGAGCTGCGTATCCAGTCAAAATGTAGGCAGTCCTACCACATTGAAAATCTCCTGTGGGATGAGAAAGCCTTCACAAAGACTGTGTCATTATGGCCCCTACCTAGTTGTGAAAGGAGTCTGTACAGGACTAGGTACCACCAGGACCCTCACCTAGTTGTAGTTGTAGCAGGAGTATGTACAGGACTAGGTACCACCAGGACCCTCACCTAGTTGTGGCAGGAGTCTGTACAGGACTAGGTACCACCAGGACCCGTACCTACTGCGGCAGGAGTCTGTACAGGACTAGGTACCATCAGGACCCTCACCTAGTTGTGGCAGGAGTCTGTACAGGACTAGGTACCACCAGGACCCTCACCTAGTTGTGGCAGGAGTATGTACAGGGCTAGGTACCACCAGGATCCTTACCTAGTTGTGGCAGAAGTCTGTACAGGACTAGGTACCTAGTTGTGGCAGGAGCCTGTACAGGACTAGATACCACCAGGACCCCTACCTAGCTGTAGAAGGCTGTAGGTACCACTAGGACCCCTACCTAGTTGTAGAAGGCTGTAGGTACCACTAGGACCCCTACCTAGTTGTAGAAGACTGTAGGTACCACTAGGACCCCTACCTAGTTGTAGAAGGCTGTAGGTACCACTAGGACCCCTACCTAGCTGTAGAAGAGGGCAGCACGACATTATTGGCTTCACTGCCCTGCCATCCCATAATTTGAATAGCATGAAGCTATTAGGTTAATGACGTCATTCGGCGCATGCCCACTAGTGGCTGTCTGTTCTGGTAGAGAGGGACAGGCCTCACCGCTAACATAGCTGAGCCCCACTCTGCTAGCAGACATCTCCGTGCAGCCTCTGCTGCAACATATCCATCTCTGCTCCAACCTGCCTGAACACCTCAGACATGGCCAGTTTATAATGATGTCTGAGCCTTCATGTTCTCTTTGGTGCTTGGTATTAGATGTGGCTATATCAGGTAGTATGGAAAATACAGCATTAGTATGTATTAAATACCGGATACTGACTACGAGTATGAGCTAAACTCACAGGAGCATGGCAAAAGGGTCAATCTTAAAAAGGTCAGAATTGGTCAGAAACACCCCTTGTCCTCCACATTGAAACTGCTTGCCACGTCCCTGACTCATATTTGTCATTAATGATTACCAATCTCAGAAACCTCTGTGTGTGGACATCGGGAATATAGGGTTGTCCTTTACTCCCTGGGGCAGGGACAGAGTGAGGCAGTGACCTGCTTGTAGAGTGAGACAGAGACAGCTTGTAGAGTGAGACAGAGATCTGCTTGTAGAGTGAGGCATGCGCAGAGACAGCTTGTAGAGTGAGGCAGAGACTGCTTGTAGAGTGAGGCAGCTTGTAAAGTGAGACAGAGACTGCTTGTAGAGTGAGGCAAGGACAGCTTGTAGAGTGAGGCAGAAACCTGCTTGTAGAGTGAGGCAGCTTGTAAAATGAGGCAGAGACCTGCTTGTAGAGTGAGGCAGAGACCTGCTTGTAGAGTGAGGCAGAGACCTGCTTGTAGAGTGAGGCAGAGACTGCTTGTAGAGTGAGGCAGAGACTGCTTGTAGAGTGAGGCAGAGACCTGCTTGTAGAGTGAGGCAGAGACCTGCTTGTAGAGTGAGGCAGAGACTGCTTGTAGAGTGAGGCAGAGACAGCTTGTAGAGTGAGGCAGAGACTGCTTGTAGAGTGAGGCAGAGACTGCTTGTAGAGTGAGGCAGAGACTGCTTGTAGAGTGAGGCAGAGACCTGCTTGTAGAGTGAGGCAGAGACCTGCTTGTAGAGTGAGGCAGAGACTGCTTGTAGAGTGAGGCAGAGACAGCTTGTAGAGTGAGGCAGAGACTGCTTGTAGAGTGAGGCAGCTTGTAGAGTGAGGCAGAGACAGCTTGTAGAGTGAGGCAGAGAATGCTTGTAGAGTGAGGCAGAGAATGCTTGTAGAGTGAGGCAGAAACCTGCTTGTAGAGTGAGGCAGCTTGTAGAGTGAGGCAGAGACTGCTTGTAGAGTGAGACAGAGACTGCTTGTAGAGTGAGGCAGAGACTGCTTGTAGAGTGAGGCAGCTTATAGAGTGAGGCAGAGACAGCTTGTAGAGTGAGGCAGAGACTGCTTGTAGAGTGAGGCAGAGACCTGCTTGTAGAGTGAGGCAGAGACCTGCTTGTAGAGTGAGGCAGAGACTGCTTGTAGAGTGAGGCAGAGACTGCTTGTAGAGTGAGGCAGAGACTGCTTGTAGAGTGAGGCAGAGACTGCTTGTAGAGTGAGGCAGAGACTGCTTGTAGAGTGAGACTGCTTGTAGAGTGAGGCAGCTTGTAGAGTGAGGCAGAGACTGCTTGTAGAGTGAGACTGCTTGTAGAGTGAGGCAGAGACTGCTTGTAGAGTGAGGCATGCGCAGAGACTGCTTGTAGAGTGAGGCAGAGACCTGCTTGTAGAGTGAGGCAGCTTGTAGAGTGAGGCAGAGACAGCTTGTAGAGTGAGGCAGAGACTGCTTGTAGAGTGAGGCAGAGACCTGCTTGTAGAGTGAGGCAGAGACCTGCTTGTAGAGTGGGGCAGAGACTGCTTGTAGAGTGAGGCAGAGACTGCTTGTAGAGTGAGACTGCTTGTAGAGTGAGGCAGCTTGTAGAGTGAGGCAGAGACTGCTTGTAGAGTGGGGCAGAGACTGCTTGTAGAGTGAGGCAGCTTGTAGAGTGAGGCAGAGACTGCTTGTAGAGTGAGGCAGAGACTGCTTGTAGAGTGAGGCAGCTTGTAGAGTGAGGCAGAGACTGCTTGTAGAGTGGGGCAGAGACAGCTTGTAGAGTGGGGCAGAGACAGCTTGTAGAGTGAGGCAGAAACTGCTTGTAGAGTGGACAGAGACTGCTCTGTGTGCCGCGCACAGTCTATAGAGCTAAGAGAGCAGTGTCATGTCAACGCTTTAAGGACAGTATGTCGCTGAAATATGACATTTGTCAACATGATACACCAATGCAGCCCTGGTGAGTAACTCGCCAGTGGTGCATTGATGCATTATGTCGACGCTTCTGAAGTATATCTCTCATATGCTCTGCATGATACTTGAATGCAGCATTAGTGAGTTACTCGCCAGGGCTGGATTCACGCATCACGACCTAGGGCAAGATGCATTGCGTCGTACTTCAGGGGTTAACAGCAATCACATTGATCAAATCTGACCCTTGAGGGTGGCATGGTCCTTTAACCCTTAAAGCTCCAGCACCCCTATATATATAGGACTGAGTACCTGTGCCGACTGCACTCCGACTGTCGCTGGAGGGGTATCGAGATCTGCGCCTTTAAGTGCCACATAAAACTCTAATCACCCTATCGCATGCCGACATAAGACTGCTACCTTGGAGGTTTTGGCGCCCCTGTGATCATAACTCTGCCATACCTTAATTATAGGTACTTGGTACGCCATACAATACCGGGACGTGAACACCACACCACACGTCTGTGCCACACATGGAAACAGACGTATCTCACGGTCAAGGAGCATCATGGGAATAGACTAAATGATGAAGTCTAACTAAAAATAGTTCCTTTGCTGTGCGCATGGTCACCCGCTGAACCTCTAAACGATGTTGGTGGCTTTCCATCCAGTATAATCAATGCAAGCACTTTATTCAATAAGCTGACTATATATTACCTCTGATAATTGTAGGCTATGAAGGTTAAGCCTTGGGAACAGGTAGAATAGGGGTTATAAGACCGTGTCGTTGTTGCTCCCGCCCCGGTATGATATTACCTGATGTCCCCTGAAGCCATCTAAGGACCTCCCACACTGATGTGTACCAGCAGGTGCAGCAGGCAGATGGTCTGATACCATCTGACACATGCTGTATACAGCAGTGTGACATAGGTAGGGGCAACATGCTGTACGCTATATGTCTCACCAACTTGGGCCAATGTAAACGTCTTTGACCGGGTGCCATCTTTGACCGGGTGCCATCTTTGACCGGGTGCCATCTTTGACTGGGTGCCATCTTTGACCGGGTGTTATCCTTACTAGTCAAAGATGGCACCCGGTCAAAGATGGTACCCAGTCAAAGATGGCACCAGTCAAAGATGGCATTCAGTCAAAGATGGCACCCGGTCAAAGATGGCACCCGGTCGTCAAAGACATTTATATTGGCCGATCTCATGAGACACAGCCTCTATATAGCAGTGTTAGACAGAAAGGGGCAGCCAGCAGATAGCGCCTGTTGTTAGGGCCCGGTGTATCAAGGAAACGGTCACTGGCCGACTCAGCCCTCACAGCCAGGTATCCAGGACACGCACCGTGCAGGTGTGTCGGAACAGGGGGGGGGGGGCATTCCTAGACATGGGGGGGGGGTGGCAGAGTATCTTTTAGCCTCGCAAAACTTGCTAATGAATTATATTCATTAGTCTATAGTATAAAAAAATACCCAGAAATTAACTTTAAAATGCAACAAATCATGTCAAATTTTTCAAAATTGTCCTACCGCCAAAACCCCTATACATTTTTCAGTGTGCCATTTTTAACGCTCAGAATCACGCACCCTTCTGAACCTCATTTGGTTCAGCCATGCCCCCCCCGATTACATTCCCTGCAGTGGAGAATGCAGCAGGGTGGTATGGCCAGAGATAGCTGGGACTCAGAGGAAGGTCTGTGTACTGGGACATCCCCTTCCAGTCAGTGTATCTGTATTCTAGATTGTAGTCATCAGAGAACAAATAGATTTCTGAGAAAACAGTGATGTATGTATGTATGTACAATAGTTGCAGCATGATTGAGGCCCCACATATCCCGAATGCTGGTTCCCGGTCGGCCTCATGTCAGTGTTAATTGAGTAGAAGGGCTGAGGGCCGCAGACCTGTCTGTCCCCGTTCTCAGCTCTGATACTTGGGTGCATGCGGCCTCCCGCCCACTTCAACACAAGTGGGGCCTCCCACCCACATCAACACAAGTGCGGCCTCCCGCCCAGACTAACACAAGTGGGGCCTCCCGCCCACATTAATACAAGTGGGGCCTCCCACCCACATTAACACAAGTGGGGCCTCCCACCCACATTAACACAAGTGGGGCCTCCCGCCCACATTAACACAAGTGGGGCCTCCCACCCACATTAACACAAGTGGGGCCTCCCGCCCACATTGACACAAGTGCGGCCTCCCGCCCACATTAACACAAGTGGGGCCTCCCGCCCACATTAACACAAGTGGGGCCTCCCGCCCACATTAACACAAGTGGGGTACATGGAACCCGCTCTGATCTCACGTAGTCCGGCTTGGGAGCCGCTTCACCACTGTAGGTATGTGTCCTGCAGGTTACCGAGATATGAGCAGTATTATTGACATAATACCGTAAAACATCGCGTACAGGCCGTGGCTTGTACGCCAATCAGATTGCAGTTGTGGCTTATAGGATTGGCACAGAGTCAGGGTGCGCCTTACATGCGAGTTTTTGCTATTATAGTACAGTACAAAAGTCACCATAGTCAGATTGCTGGTGTGGTTTATAGGATCGCCCTATAGTCAAGGTACGGCTTATACGCAAGGTTGGCTTATACGTGAAATCCCTGAAAAAAATGTCTGAGGGGTAGGGAATCCCCGAAATAATGGCTGCTGGGTAGGGAATCTCTGAAATAATGGCGGTGGGTAGGGAGTCCCTGACAAGATGGCTGCTGGTAAGGGAATAAACAAAATGGCTGCTGGGTAGGGAATAAACAAGATGGCTGCTGGGTAGGGAATAAACAAGATGGCTGCTGGGTAGGGAATCCCTCAAGATGGCTGCACTATACCCTAGTCCTCCTTCACCCACAGCAGAGTGTGGCATCAGGATAGAGCCTAGTATGACACATGGTAGAGGCCCACGTGACACAAGTCCCTCCATCATGAGGCTGGGTGCACGGTCACTGCATCTCTTCATGTCCACCGGGCATTACACTGGTGGTAAACAAGCGGCTGTATTAAGGGCCTCGTCCACATTACACTGGTGGTAAACAAGCTGCTGTATTAAGGGCCTCCTCCACATTACACTGTGGTAAACAAGCTGCAGTATTAAGGGCCTCCTCCACATTACACTGTGATAAACAAGCCGCTGTATTAAGGGCCTCCTCCACATTACACTGTGGTAAACAAGCTGCGGTATTAAGGGCCTTGTCCACATTATACTGTGGTAAACAAGCCGCTGTATTAAGGGCCTCCTCCACATTACACTGTGGTAAACAAGCTGCGGTATTAAGGGCCTCGTCCACATTACACTGTGGTAAACAAACCGCTGTATTAAGGGCATCCTCCACCGTCATTATACTGTGGTAAACAAGCCGCTGTATTAAGGGCCTCGTCCACATTACACTGTGGTAAACAAACCGCGGTATTAAGGGCCTTGTCCACCGTCATTACACTGTGGTAAACAAGCTGCTGTATTAAGGGCATCGTCCACATTACACTGTGGTAAACAAGCTGCTGTATTAAGGGCATCGTCCACATTACACTGTGGTAAACAAGCTGCTGTATTAAGGGCATCGTCCACATTATACTGTGGTAAACAAGCTGCTGTTATGTCATGATGGTTATGTAATGATACAGACTACTAGTCCATTTATCCGGCCAAGATGAATAAAAGAAATTAAAATAAAATAAAATGAAATACTGCTGTGCAGACCCCCAAGTTTCTGTCTGCCCGTCTGCCCTTATGCATTGTTATATGTGTGCCTGTCCATCCCTACCTTCCCACCTCACAGACAGAACTACAGAGACTTCCAGAGGTAATAAGAGGCACAGATAGATAGCCAGAGTGGGAGAGAGGCAGGATGAAAGTAGCATAGGGGCAGATAATGATAGCAGAAAGTGAAAGAGCACTAGAGTAGTGTTTAGTTATATACCGAGAGGGTTGGCCGTGATGGAATGGGTACGTAAATCAGACTGACCCCAGCTTCATAGAATCGCATGATGTGGTCTACGTGGAAGCGGTCGGCTACATCAATAATAGAACCTCCACAGCCTGACCCACAGCTGCACAGTAAACCTGGGCTTTATTGTCAGTACAGAGCCAGAATAGACATAGGGGGGACTTTATATGTAGAGAGGCTCCCACCAATCCTGCCCCTGCTCTCCCTCTCCTAAAGCCGAGACTAAAGGGAGAGACAGGCAGAGAGACAGACACGTAGATAGGAGGGAGGGGGGGGTAGAGCTAGAGACAGGCTGAAAGATAGAGACAAGGACAGGGAGAGACAATAGATCATGTTCTGAGTATTGAGTTGAGAGGGACAGCTTGGTGATTCTATCAGATTGACCCTTAGCTACCTTTGCATGACTGGGTCTACATAGACGCGGGGTGCAGCATCAATAATGACAGCCCTCCACTCCATCAGACGGTGGGCGGGTACAAGGGGTGCGGGTGGTGGAGTCTCCATGTCCCGTGTCCAATACAAGAAAGAGCCGTGTCGCATGTCCATGATAATACGCATGTCCAATATCAAGTTTGAGAAATAGTCATGTCCCCCGTCACCAGCTTATCAAACTTTCTGTCCCATGCCACCAGCTTTCATGTTTCGTGTCGATTTCCAAGAAAATATCATGCGGCGCTGTGGGATTAGACACCCGCCTCACAGGCTGTTTTATTGTGAGTTTGATGCACGGCTGGATCTTTCTTCCTGCTGACAGGAATAGACCCTCCTGTACACTCACTCTTCTTGGAAAGTAGTCTGGGGAGGACTGTCCCAGAAAGGGACCTTCATCAATATAGGACCCCATATAGTGCCTGTTTACAGAACTTGTTTTGGTATAAGAAGCTGGGTAAGACACTACAACCTGATCTAGGACAAGTGACTCCTTAGGGTAAGAGCCCCGCTATATTGAAGATCCCTCCAGTGCTATATCCCAATGGTAAGGTACACACACAGTAATGTGAGCGTCACCGTCGCCAAGACCACCTAATCCGACTTTCAGGATGAGGTGGTTTTGGCGCCTCATATTTCTGTATGTGTACATAAGCCTTTAAAGTCTACATGGTGTTAAAGGTCAACATGATACACTAATGCGGCCCTGGTGAGTTACTCACCAGGGCCGCATTCATGACAACCAAGGGCATGATGCCATAAGGCATGATGCCATCCTTAAAGGGTTAGGGGCTGCATGATGCAATAAGGCATGATGCCATCCTTAAAGGGTTAAGGGCTGCATAGGGCTTTAATGTGCTTTAATCCCCACCCGGGCAGTGTTGTAGAACATGTCGTGTTACTTAGTCCATGTGAGTCCCGCGCCCTCCTGCCGGATATGAACCCAGCATGCAGTAAACTATTCATGAACCGGGGTCTGAACTCTGGTATTCACCTCTCACATTCTGGTACAGCCAGCTATGGATCCCTCACAACCTGGGTCTCACCAGATCAATTGCAATCTATGACTGGGTGCAATCTATGACCGGGTGCAATCTATGACCGGGTGCAATCTATGACCGGGTGCAATCTATGACCGGGTGCAATCTATGACCAATTGCAATCTATGACCAATTGCAATCTATGACTGGGTGCAATCTATGACCGGGTGCAATCTATGACCGATTGCAATCTATGACCGATTGCAATCTATGACCGATTGCAATCTATGACCGATTGCAATCTATGACCGATTGCAATCTATGACCGATTGCATTCTATGGTCGGGTCGAAATAAAATGGTTAGTTATTAGTTAGTACATGTACTAACTTATTTCATTTTTTTATACATCTGCCCTACATAAACTGTTTTCTTTCAAGCTGGTCATAGATTGCACCTGGTCGTAGACTTTCAACTTGGATCAATTTGGTGAGACAAAGCCTACATCACAATAGTCCTCAAGGCCACAGCGATCCGAACTAGTCAGGTGCTAGTTAAAGTTAATGTGGTTATGGTCCAAGACTAGTCAGGTGCTAGTTAAAGTTAATGTGGTTATGGTCCCAGACTAGTCAGGTGCTAGTTAAAGTTAATGTGGTTATGGTCCCAGACTAGTCAGGTGCTAGTTAAGGTTAATGTGGTTATGGTCCCAGACTAGTCAGGTGCTAGTTAAAGTTAATGTGGTTATGGTCCCAGACTAGTCAGGTGCTAGTTAAAGTTAATGTGGTTATGGTCCCAGACTAGTCAGGTGCTAGTTAAATTTAATGTGGTTATGGTCCCAGACTAGTCAGGTGCTAGTTAAGGTTAATGTAGTTATGGTCCCAGACTAGTCAGGTGCTAGTTAAGGTTAATGTGGCTTTGGTTCCCAGACTAGTCAGGTGCTAGTTAAGGCTAATGTGGTTATGGTTCCCAGACTAGTCAGGTGCTAGTTAAGGTTAATGTGGCTTTGGTTCCCGGACTAGTCAGGTGCTAGTTAAGGCTAATGTGGTTATGGTCCCAGACTAGTCAGGTGCTAGTTAAAGTTAATGTGGTTATGGTCCCAGACTAGTCAGGTGCTAGTTAAGGTTAATGTGGTTATGGTCCCAGACTAGTCAGGTGCTAGTTAAAGTTAATGTGGTTATGGTCCCAGACTAGTCAGGTGCTAGTTAAGGTTTATGTGGTTATGGTCCCAGACTAGTCAGGTGCTAGTTAAAGTTAATGTGGTAATGGTCCCAGACAAGTCAGGTGCTAGTTAAAGTTAATGTGGTAATGGTCCCAGACTAGTCAGGTGCTAGTTAAAGTTAATGTGGTAATGGTCCCAGACAAGTCAGGTGCTAGTTAAAGTTAATGTGGTTATGGTCCCAGACTAGTCAGGTGCTAGTTAAAGTTAATGTGGTTATGGTCCCAGACTAGTCAGGTGCTGGTTAAGGTTAATGTGCTTATGGTCCCCAGACTAGTCAGGTGCTAGTTAAAGTTAATGTGGTTATGGTCCCAGACTAGTCAGGTGCTAGTTAAAGTTAATATGGTTATGGTCCCAGACTAGTCAGGTGCTAGTTAAAGTTAATGTGGTTATGGTCCCAGACTAGTCAGGTGCTAGTTAAAGTTAATGTGGTTATGGTCCCAGACTAGTCAGGTGCTAGTTAAAGTTAATGTGGTTATGGTCCCAGACTAGTCAGGTGCTAGTTAAGGTTAATGTGGTTATGGTTCCCTTGGCACTTTTCTATTTTAAACAGTATTCAGCTTTCTAGCTAAAGTAAGAAGCCTTTAACTCAATGAGTCAGTTCATTTAAGACGAACAACATCTGAATTAGGGACTTAAATATGATTTGTTAGGTTTGCTCTGTTACTGCTACCGTCAGTATAATATTTGCGCTATAAATACATATTTCCACCCAATCTGTGTTTAAAAACAATAACATATCATTCATTCGGCAGTTTTCTCTTCCGGCTAACTGAGGTACAAAGTGACCGCAGTAAAGGAAGTCGGTGTGACATCCCACGTCATCTGAAACCTCTAATTCGCTACAAAACAGACCATAGTGTAAACAAACGGTCGCATTTAGCCGCGCTAACCTTTAGCTGTCCACACTGGGGTGGCCCCTTATAGCTCTATAGTGCAGAGACACTCTGTCCAACAGCAGATGGCTTCCTATAGATCTATAGTGCAGAGTTATACTCTGTCCTTCAGCAGATGGCTAGGTGCTCAACAGCTAAGAAATTGAAGAGAATGAATGACTCCATTAGTAGGTATGCAGGTCGGTAAACAGAGACATCCAGAGGGTATGGGGGAGACCGGCCCGGGCCGGCAGGACCCACTGCCGGCCCGTGCCGGACCCACTGCCGGCCCGTGCCGGACCCACTGGGGGCCCGTACCGGACCCACTGGGGGCCCGTACCGGACGCACTGCAGGGCCCGTACCGGACGCACTGCAGGGCCCGTACCGGACCCACTGCCGGGCCCGTACCGGACCCACTGCCGGCCCGTGCCGGACCCACTGCCGGCCCGTGCCGGACCCACTGGGGGCCCGTGCCGGACCCACTGGGGGCCCGTACCGGACCCACTGCCGGCCCGTACCGGGGGGAGGCCGGCCTGTACCGGGGGGAGGCCGGCCTGTACCGGACCCACTGTAGGCAGAAGGAAGGCTGAAAGTGCAGAAGGTGTAGCAGGAAATGGGAAGTGTCGCGGCCAGCACACACCGGGCTGTAACCCTTGTACACCTTGTTACCTTATTACAGGTCCCTGAACACGCGCTGGTACCATGTCCAGCATGCCAACACTAGGGGATTGTTGCTGAAGGATGGGCATGATACAGCACACTAGTGTTGTAAGTTATTCGCTAGCACGTGGCTGGTGCATCATGATGACACCTAAACATGGAGCCTTGGTGTAATGCTGTCGTTAAATGGTTAAGGAGTGGTTTCAGAGAAGGACTGATTAACCCTGCAAGGACGGCATAATGCTTAACCCTTAGTTATCTTGATGCATGAATGCAGCATTGGAGAGTACTCACTAGGGCTATATTCAAACATCACGCCTACCCTACAGGGTTAAGACACTTCCGAAGGGTCGGTGTGGTGCCCCAATGCAGCATTGGTGAGTAATCTGGCTGGTGCTGCATTGGTCCATTGTGACAACAAATGTCACCATTTAGACATGTTGTTGTTAAATTTTAGGGCGTGGTTGCAGAGGGGGCCTGGTTAGGGAGCGATAACTGCTAATTACTCAACACCAGGAAGTGAAAGGTCTGCATCTAGTGAGGGAGTACCGGCATGCAGGCAGCAGGGGCTACCACAGACATGTACGATGTAGGGTCTAGGTAGGACCAGCACCACACAGTCACATGATGAAGGGTCTAAGTAGGACCAGCACCACACAGTCACATGATGTAGGGTCTAAGTAGGACCAGCGCCACACAGTCACATGATGTAGGGTCTAAGTAGGACCAGCGCCACACAGTCACATGATGTAGGGTCTAAGTAGGACCAGCACCACACAGTCACATGATGTAGGGTCTAAGTAGGACCAGCACCACACAGCCACACAGTCAAATGATGTAGGGTCTAAGTAGGACCAGCGCCACACAGTCACACAGTCACATGATGTAGGGTCTAAGTAGGACCAGCACCACACAGTCACATGATGAAGGGTCTAAGTAGGACCAGCACCACACAGTCACATGATGTAGGGTCTAAGTAGGACCAGCACCACACAGTCACATGATGTAGGGTCTAAGTAGGACCAGCACCACACAGTCACATGATGTAGGGTCTAAGTAGGACCAGCACCACACAGCCACACAGTCACATGATGTAGGGTCTAAGTAGGACCAGCACCACACAGTCACGTGACGTAGGGTCTAAGTAGGACCAGCACCACACAGTCACATGATGTAGGGTCTAAGTAGGACCAGCACCACACAGTCACACAGTCACATGATGTAGGGTCTAAGTAGGACCAGCACCACACAGTCACACAGTCACATGATGTAGGGTCTAAGTAGGACCAGCACCACACAGTCACACAGTCACATGATGTAGGGTCTAAGTAGGACCAGCACCACACAGTCACATGATGTAGGGTCTAAGTAGGACCAGCACCACACAGCCACACAGTCACATGATGTAGGGTCTAAGTAGGACCAGCACCACACAGTCACACAGTCACATGATGTAGGGTCTAAGTAGGACCAGCACCACACAGTCACACAGTCACATGATGTAGGATCTAAGTAGGACCAGCACCACACAGTCACACAGTCACATGATGTAGGGTCTAAGTAGGACCAGCGCCACACAGTCACACAGTCACATGATGTAGGGTCTAAGTAGGACCAGCACCACACAGTCACATGATGTAGGATCTAAGTAGCACCAGCACCACACAGTCACATGATGTAGGGTCTAAGTAGGACCAGCACCACACAGTCACATGATGTAGGGTCTAAGTAGGACCAGCACCACACAGTCACATGATGTAGGGTCTAAGTAGGACCAGCACCACACAGTCACATGATGTAGGGTCTAAGTAGGACCAGCACCACACAGTCACACAGTCACATGATGTAGGGTCTAAGTAGGACCAGCACCACACAGTCACATGATGTAGGGTCTAAGTAGGACCAGCACCACACAGTCACATGATGTAGGGTCTAAGAAGGACCAGCACCACACAGTCACACAGTCACATGATGTAGGGTCTAAGTAGGACCAGCACCACACAGTCACGTGATGTAGGATCTAAGTAGCACCAGCACCACACAGTCACATGATGTAGGGTCTAAGTAGGACCAGCACCACACAGTCACACAGTCACATGATGTAGGGTCTAAGTAGGACCAGCACCACACAGTCACATGATGTAGGGTCTAAGTAGGACCAGCACCACACAGTCACATGATGTAGGGTCTAAGTAGCACCAGCACCACACAGTCACATGATGTAGGGTCTAAGTAGCACCAGCACCACACAGCCACATGATGTAGGGTCTAAGTAGGACCAGCACCACACAGTCACGTGACGTAGGGTCTAAGTAGGACCAGCACCACACAGTCACATGATGTAGGGTCTAAGTAGGACCAGCACCACACAGTCACATGATGTAGGGTCTAAGTAGGACCAGCACCACACAGTCACACAGTCACATGATGTAGGGTCTAAGTAGGACCAGCACCACACAGTCACATGATGTAGGGTCTTAGTAGGACCAGCGCCACACAGTCACATGATGTAGGGTCTAAGTAGGACCAGCACCACACAGTCACATGATGTAGGGTCTAAGTAGGACCAGCACCACACAGTCACACAGTCACATGATGTAGGGTCTAAGTAGGACCAGCACCACACAGTCACACAGTCACATGATGTAGGGTCTAAGTAGGACCAGCACCACACAGTCACATGATGTAGGGTCTAAGTAGGACCAGCACCACACAGTCACATGATGTAGGGTCTAAGTAGGACCAGCACCACACAGTCACATGATGTAGGGTCTAAGTAGGACCAGCACCACACAGTCACATGATGTAGGGTCTAAGTAGGACCAGCACCACACAGTCACATGATGTAGGGTCCAAGTAGGACCAGCACCACACAGTCACACAGTCACATGATGTAGGGTCTAAGTAGGACCAGCACCACACAGTCACATGATGTAGGGTCTAAGTAGGACCAGCACCACACAGTCACACAGTCACGTGATGTAGGGTCTAAGTAGGACCAGCACCACACAGTCACACAGTCACATGATGTAGGGTCTAAGTAGGACCAGCACCACACAGTCACACAGTCACATGATGTAGGGTCTAAGTAGGACCAGCACCACACAGTCACACAGTCACATGATGTAGGGTCTAAGTAGGACCAGCACCACACAGTCACACAGTCACATGATGTAGGGTCTAAGTAGGACCAGCACCACACAGTCACAGAGTCACATGATGTAGGGTCTAAGTAGGACCAGCACCACACAGTCACACAGTCACATGATGTAGGGTCTAAGTAGGACCAGCACCACACAGCCACACAGTCACATGATGTAGGGTCCAAGTAGGACCAGCACCACACAGTCACACAGTCACATGATGTAGGGTCTAAGTAGGACCAGCACCACACAGTCACATGATGTAGGGTCTAAGTAGGACCAGCACCACACAGTCACACAGTCACATGATGTAGGGTCTAAGTAGGACCAGCACCATACAGTCACATGATGTAGGGTCTAAGTAGGACCAGCACCACACAGTCACACAGTCACGTGATGTAGGGTCTAAGAAGAACCAGCGCCACACAGTCACATGATGTAGGGTCTAAGTAGGACCAGCACCACACAGTCACGTGATGTAGGGTCTAAGTAGGACCAGCACCACACAGTCACATGATGTAGGGTCTAAGTAGGACCAGCACCACACAGTCACACAGTCACATGATGTAGGGTCTAAGTAGGACCAGCACCACACAGTCACATGATGTAGGGTCTAAGTAGGACCAGCACCACACAGTCACGTGATGTAGGGTCTGAGTAGGACCAGCACCACACAGTCACATGATGTAGGGTCTAAGTAGGACCAGCACCACACAGTCACATGATGTGGGGTGTAAGTAGGACCAGCACCACACAGTCACATGATGTAGGGTCTAAGTAGGACCAGCACCACACAGTCACACAGTCACATGATGTAGGGTCTAAGTAGGACCAGCACCACACAGTCACATGATGTAGGGTCTAAGTAGGACCAGCACCACACAGTCACACAGTCACATGATGTAGGGTCTAAGTAGGACCAGCACCACACAGTCACACAGTCACATGATGTAGGGTCTAAGTAGGACCAGCACCACACAGTCACGTGATGTAGGGTCTAAGTAGGACCAGCACCACACAGTCACATGATGTAGGGTCTAAGTAGGACCAGCACCACACAGTCACACAGTCACATGATGTAGGGTCTAAGTAGGACCAGCACCACACAGTCACATGATGTAGGATCTAAGTAGGACCAGCACCACACAGTCACGTGATGTAGGGTCTAAGTAGGACCAGCACCACACAGTCACACAGTCACGTGATGTAGGGTCTAAGTAGGACCAGCACCACACAGTCACATGATGTAGGGTCTAAGTAGGACCAGCACCACACAGTCACACAGTCACATGATGTAGGGTCTAAGTAGGACCAGCACCACACAGTCACATGATGTAGGGTCTAAGTAGGACCAGCACCACGCAGTCACGTGATGTAGGGTCTAAGTAGGACCAGCACCACACAGTCACACAGTCACATGATGTAGGGTCTAAGTAGGACCAGCACCACACAGTCACACAGTCACATGATGTAGGGTCTAAGTAGGACCAGCACCACACAGTCACATGATGTAGGGTCTAAGTAGGACCAGCACCACGCAGTCACGTGATGTAGGGTCTAAGTAGGACCAGCACCACACAGTCACATGATGTAGGGTCTAAGTAGGACCAGCACCACACAGTCACACAGTCACATGTTGTAGGGTCTAAGTAGGACCAGCACCACACAGTCACATGATGTAGGGTCTTAGTAGGACCAGCGCCACACAGTCACATGATGTAGGGTCTAAGTAGGACCAGCACCACACAGTCACACAGTCACATGATGTAGGGTCTAAGTAGGACCAGCACCACACAGTCACATGATGTAGGGTCTAAGTAGGACCAGCACCACACAGTCACATGATGAAGGGTCTAAGTAGGACCAGCACCACACAGTCACACAGTCACATGATGTAGGGTCTAAGTAGGACCAGCACCACACAGTCACACAGTCACATGATGTAGGGTCTAAGTAGGACCAGCACCACACAGTCACATGATGTAGGGTCTAAGTAGGACCAGCACCACACAGTCACACAGTCACATGATGTAGGGTCTAAGTAGGACCAGCACCACACAGTCACATGATGTAGGGTCTAAGTAGGACCAGCGCCACACAGTCACACAGTCACATGATGAAGGGTCTAAGTAGGACCAGCACCACACAGTCACACAGTCACATGATGTAGGGTCTAAGTAGGACCAGCACCACACAGTCACACAGTCACATGATGTAGGGTCCAAGTAGGACCAGCACCACACAGTCACACAGTCACATGATGTAGGGTCTAAGTAGGACCAGCACCACACAGTCACACAGTCACATGATGTAGGGTCTAAGTAGGACCAGCACCACACAGTCACACAGTCACATGATGTAGGGTCTAAGTAGGACCAGCACCACACAGTCACATGATGTAGGGTCTAAGTAGGACCAGCACCACACAGTCACACAGTCACATGATGTAGGGTCTAAGTAGGACCAGCACCACACAGTCACATGATGTAGGGTCTAAGTAGGACCAGCACCACGCAGTCACGTGATGTAGGGTCTAAGTAGGACCAGCACCACACAGTCACACAGTCACATGATGTACGGTCTAAGTAGGACCAGCACCACACAGTCACACAGTCACATGATGTAGGGTCTAAGTAGGACCAGCACCACACAGTCACATGATGTAGGGTCTAAGTAGGACCAGCACCACGCAGTCACGTGATGTAGGGTCTAAGTAGGACCAGCACCACACAGTCACATGATGTAGGGTCTAAGTAGGACCAGCACCACACAGTCACACAGTCACATGTTGTAGGGTCTAAGTAGGACCAGCACCACACAGTCACATGATGTAGGGTCTTAGTAGGACCAGCGCCACACAGTCACATGATGTAGGGTCTAAGTAGGACCAGCACCACACAGTCACACAGTCACATGATGTAGGGTCTAAGTAGGACCAGCACCACACAGTCACATGATGTAGGGTCTAAGTAGGACCAGCACCACACAGTCACACAGTCACATGATGTAGGGTCTAAGTAGGACCAGCGCCACACAGTCACATGATGTAGGGTCTAAGTAGGACCAGCACCACACAGTCACACAGTCACGTGATGTAGGGTCTAAGTAGGACCAGCGCCACACAGTCACATGATGTAGGGTCTAAGTAGGACCAGCACCACACAGTCACACAGTCACATGATGTAGGGTCTAAGTAGGACCAGCGCCACACAGTCACGTGATGTAGGGTCTAAGTAGGACCAGCACCATACAGTCACACAGTCACGTGATGTAGGGTCTAAGTAGGACCAGCGCCACACAGTCACATGATGTAGGGTCTAAGTAGGACCAGCACCACACAGTCACACAGTCACATGATGTAGGGTCTAAGTAGGACCAGCACCATACAGTCACACAGTCACATGATGTAGGGTCTAAGTAGGACCAGCGCCACACAGTCACATGATGTAGGGTCTAAGTAGGACCAGCACCACACAGTTCCATGATGTAGGGTCTAAGTAGGACCAGCACCACACAGTCACACAGTCACATGATGTAGGGTCTAAGTAGGACCCGCACCACACAGTCACACAGTCACATGATGTAGGGTCTAAGTAGGACCACACAGCCACACAGTCACATGATGTAGGGTCTAAGTAGGACCAGCACCACATTGCTACACAGTCATAGAGGATTAACATAGGCTGATAACTTCCGTAATGAGACAATTAGATTCTTCTCGATGTTCCCTATTTTCAGAGTTTTAGATATTACAGTGGTCTATATATATCTAGTTAGGGAGTCGTAGTACCGGCATGCACCCACCAGCCACTTCCACATGTAGGGTCTTCACAGGACCGGGCCATATGGCCGCACAGTCATAGAGGAAGTGGCATTTGGCAAATTTTCTAATGAGAGAATTAGATCGAGATGTTCCTGAATTTCTATTTTTAGATATCACAAGACTTATAGATATATTGAAACAATCTGTTACAGATGTTACTGATGTATGATTTTACAAATTTGATTTGTAATATATGGGTATTAATATGTACTTATGTGAATAAAATGTTTTGAACTTGAACTTGAACTTGATATCTTAAAACCCTGTAGAAATGTTCAAAACGATCCATGATTCTGAAATTCTGAAATTGCAGATTTAGTTTGGGGCCTTATCTCCTTTATTGGAGCTGCACTCCAGACCTAAAACAGCCACACACCACCAGGACCTGTGTGGGGGGGGGGGTGGGCTAGTCAGGACCAGACCTGAGTTTACCTTTGTCAGAGGGATCTGTGTCAGTGGTGGTTGTGTTCTTAACCCTTTAAGGGAGGCATGTCACTAAAAGATGACATTTGTCGCCATGATTCACCAATGCTGCCCCAGCGAGTGACTCACAGGTGCTGCATTGGTGCTTCATGCCAACCCTTCAGGAGTGTCTCAGCACTGATGAGCTACTCCCCAAGGCTGCATGTATGCATCATGACAACCAGTAGCATGATGCATTGAGGCATGATGCCATCCTTACAGGGTTACCATGGTGTGGCACCTTCAGGTTACCACTACACAGAGTGGCAGCCCCCACCACACACCGGCCTCACACCGCCCCGTCACCAGGCATTAACTCTGTAAGGACGGCATCATGCATGAAGGCATCATGCCCATGGTCGTCATGATGCATGAATGCAGCCCTGGCGAGTAGCTTGCCAATGCTGCATACAAGCATCATGCAGACCCTATGGGGTCGAGACACACCTGAAGGGTTGGCATGATGCACCAATGAAGCACTGGTGAGCTACTCAGCAGGGCTGCATTGGTGCACCATGACAACAAATGTTATCTTTTAGTGACATCTCTCTTTAAAGGGCTCAGCACAATGGTAGCTGTTATGTGATTATGGTCGGTGACTAAGTTAGGTATTAGGCCATTATGGTCGATGATAAAGTCAAGTATTGTGAAGGCTTTTTTGTGGATGGTACAATTATTAATCAGGCAGTTATTGCCACTGGTGGTGCTCACAGGTCATATTTCTGTGTGCCTTGATGAAAGAGGCTCTGACAGCGTCCTTCAGGGCAGAAGGGTGCCCCCAGTACACATAAAACGTTATACAACATTTTATAACGTTGTGTAACGTTTCTCTAAGGCTACTTACTATGGCAAAACGTTATATATGACGTTTAAAACGTTATTTAGACGTAAAATAACGTGTTTTTTTTTAGCTTGTTCAGGGCATCAAGGTATATGGAAAGTGATATTCTCCACACAATTCAGACTTTAGATCAAATGGCTAGAAAGCCCTCACAGCGCAGATGCAGACAGACCCAGACATGTTCATCAACAACCAGGAGACCCGGTAACAGAGGAGAACGTACTACACGGGAAGAAAGTAGATCTTTGTACAGTATTATGGCAAGTACAAGGCTCTCAAAATGCCCTGTGCAGAGGAGTCGAGTGGACTGAGGCGTGGCTTTAAAGTGACAGTATTCTAAGGATGTTCCCCTGTGAATAGTAAGGCGGCTGAAAACATGCCGGGTGACGTTAGAACGTTACTTCACGTCAGACAGTAACTAAGGTAACTAAGGGGGCAGCTCACTGGGCAGCTAACAGAGTGGTCTCCATAGACAACCTCTGTAACTAAGGTAACTAAGGGGGCAGCTCACTGGGCAGCTGACAGAGCGGTCTCCATAGACAACCTCTGTAACTAAGGTAACTTAGGGGGCAGCTCACTGGGCAGCTAACAGAGTGGTCTCCATAGACAACCTCTGTAACTAAGGTAACTAAGGGGGCAGCTCACTGGGCAGCTTACAGAGCTGCTGTCCTGTCACATGTCACATGGGCACCGTACAGCGCTCACTGAGCAGCTCACAGGGAGGCTGCATGGGTGATATACAGACACAAGAAGTAGTTCTACCTTCTAACCCCATCACTCACAATGTACATACGCAGACAAAAAGTAGTCCTTGGGACAAACTTGAAGCCGCACAATAGAGCATTCACCAAATGCGATTTAGAAAGTAGCTCCTCCGCCATGTGGATATCTGCATGGAGGACAGATTAGTCTATTGTGCCCTATCCATACAGTGACTAGCCATGCAGAAAAGGTACTTCCATCCTCACAATAGTAGATGAGGATTCACCAAGTATTAACAAAACTTGTCATCTGACAACTCTTCACCCGCATCTTAATGTTCATGTCTCCTCTGACCTTACTGATGTTAACATCTAGGTTAGGGCAGAAATACAAATACTGAATTATGAAAAGGCGCGTTAGGGCAGAGATACATTACTAATGTGAAGAGGCAGGTTGGGGCAGAGATACAAGTACTGATGTGAAGAGGCAGGTTGGGGCAGAGATACATTACTAATGTGAAGAGGCAGGTTGGGGCAGAGATACAAGTACTGATGTGAAGAGGCAGGTTGGGGTAGAGATACAAGTACTGATGTGAACAGGCAGGTTGGGGCAGAGATACAAGTACTGATGTGAACAGGCAGGTTGGGGCAGAGATACAAGTACTGATGTGAGCAGGCAGGTTGGGACAGAGGTACAAGTACTGATGTGAAGAGGCAGGTTGGGACAGAGGTACAAGTACTGGTGTGAATAGGCAGGTTGGGGCAGAGATACAAGTACTGATGTGAAGAGGCGGGTTGGGGCAGAGATACAAGTACTGATGTGAACAGGCAGGTTGGGGCAGAGATACAAGTACTGATGTGAAGAGGCAGGTTGGGGCAGAGATACAAGTACTGATGTGAATAGGCAGGTTGGGGCAGAGATACAAGTACTGATGTGAAGAGGCGGGTTGGGGCAGAGATACAAGTACTGATGTGAAGAGGCGGGTTGGGGCAGAGATACAAGTACTGATGTGAAGAGGCAGGTTGGGGCAGAGATACAAGTACTGATGTGAAGAGGCAGGTTGGGGCAGAGATACCAGTACTGATGTGAATAGGCAGGTTGGGGCAGAGATACAAGTACTGATGTGAACAGGCAGGTTGGGGCAGAGATACCAGTACTGATGTGAACAGGCAGGTTGGGGCAGAGATACAAGTACTGACGTGAACAGGCAGGTTGGGGCAGAGATACAAGTACTAATGTGAAGAGGCAGGTTGGGTGAGGGGACTGCCCACATCACATGACACGGACTGCCTGTCGCTGTGTAGGTTTGTGTGAGGTGAGGCGGTGTGGCTGTCACACCTGACGCTGCCAATAGCCTCTCCTTGAAGCTCCATTCAGTCGTTCTCATTCTTTTTCGTTTTCTTTTTCTTTGTCTGTTTCTTCTCAATCTTGTCCAGGGCTGGATCTTAAGTGGTTCTTGCATGAAGGGGTGACCATATTAAAGTGTCTCAGGACAGCAACTGATAAGGGCTGATTAGTGCATCATGGCAGATTGTCCATCAAGTCCTTTTCCTTACAGTAGATTATGACAAAGACAATTTTCCTATTTTCGTTGGCTTAGCATGATTGAGGAGATATCTCAATGAAATAAAACTCCAAAGCCATCTTAGGTGTGATGTCCTTGTAGATCTGGGTTTCCGGTCCAGATTAGCAAGTTAACCAATAAAGCTAATTATTCTGCAGGAATTGTTACAAATGGAGCAACCTTTTCACAAAGAAATTGAGATTATTGCAATCATCATAAGGTACCCATGCAACTGTCAATATGTTGCTGTCCTGTATGGGCTGTGCAATGTTCATCTTCTATTAATGTGAAACATGATAATGATAATGCCATTATAAAGTATGTTACTTAATGGTCATGTTTTCTGTCTTCCAGGTGAGTCGCTTTATCTATAACAGCAGACAGAGTAAGGTAGGTATGGGTGTTTACGTCGTTCATGCCCCAGCTGTACGACACCAAGAGTGTAGCCAAGCACGAGGCTCCTAGGACAGAGGTCTAAAGGGAAGTGTTGTAGGACTGACTAAGGGTTAGGTACAGCACCCACTTTGCATGCTATTAATTGGCAGAACAATCCCGGTAAGCATCACAGCACTTACCTTTAAGAATAGGACATCGGGTAAGCTGTCGTAAAAGCCATTTTAATTTAACGCTCCCAGCTCCCAGCCTGTTAGAGCCTGTTTAGAGGCAGATAACTCACCCCATCCAAGTCTCACATCTATTTTAGACTTGATCTTTACTGAAGCATTCTCTGACCACATTAGTGGCAGCATGATAAAACCCTGTGGTCCCGCAGAACCCTTAAAGGACCGCATAGCGTTTTAATGTGAGATATCCGTTATGGTCACTATACGTCTTGCCAGGGCTACATTCACCTGGGTTTGAGACGCTCCTTTTGGTACAATACAGCAACACTCTGCTGCTGAGGGGTTACTCACCAGCACCGCATTGTTGCCTTATTATTAACATAAATGATGCTTTAACATTCAAGGACAACATGTTGTCATGAAAGGGTTCATGGAAGGCAAACAATTCTACCCTGTTATTTTAGAATTGATATTTACTTGAGCGGTGATGCTTCTCTGACAACATTAATAGCTGTCTGACAACTCTAGCGTGGCTGCTGGAGGTACACACTGCCACCTGCCTGCCTCAGCTCCATCTAGAGGCACTAGTCAACCCAGCATGCATTAATGCATCAGGCCCTCGGTCCTTATGATGCATGAATGCAGCACTGGTGAGTAGCTTGCCAGTGCTGCATTCAATTATCATGTCGACTATATGGGTTAGCGGCACTACCAAAGGGTCGGCATGATGCACCAATGCAGCACTAGCGAGTTACTTACCGGGGCTGCGTTGGTGCATCACGTAGACAAATGTCATCTTTTAGCGACATGCCGCCCTTATAGGGTTAACTCCCCAGGCACTAACAATAACCCTGGTGGGGCAGACGTCTTACGTGGACACAACCCTCCCCTGTGCATCCTCCTCTCTCCGTCTCCTGAACTCAGTGTTAGACTACTACTTAATTACCCGTTGACTTTCATCAAGGACATTCCCAATGACGCTTTGTTCTGACAGCAATAGGACAATGACTGGATGTCGCCTGAGCAGCGCCGCCTTTTTGGGTCAGCTTTACGTTTTATGTGTGGAGCTGTAATTGCCTGATGAAGGTCAGAGAGGGGCCTGGGACTAAGACGCTGCTCTAATCAAGACGCACAATCACAGCAATTAATACACCACTAGTCGGTGATCGGGAATTCATTAATGGCGATTAATGACTGCTGTATTTATCTATCAGTAAATCGGATATAATGACCTTCATGCTGTAGGAGTTAGGAAGCTGGAAATAGTTCTACTTTTAATTAGACTGAGTCTGGAAATAGCTGCTGAGGTGGACAATGGGTCTAAGGACAGACCTCACGTGGAGCGACAGCTGTAGGAGTGTATCAGCAGTAGGAGTGCATCAGCAGTAGGAGTGTATCAGCAGTAGGAGTGTATCAGCAGTAGGAGTGTATCAGAAGTAGGAGTGTATCAGCAGTAGGAGTGTATCAGCAGTAGGAGTGTATCAGCAGTAGGAGTGTATCAGCAGTAGGAGTGTATCAGCAGTAGGAGTGTATCAGCAGTAGGAGTGTATCAGCAGAAGGAGTGTATCAGCATGTATCAGCAGTAGGAGTGCATCAGCAGTAGGAGTGTATCAGCAGTAGGAGTGTATCAGCAGTAGGAGTGTATCAGCATGTATCAGCAGTAGGAGTGTATCAGCAGTAGGAGTGTATCATCATTAGGAGTGTATCAGCAGTAGGAGTGTATCAGCAGTAGGAGTGTATCATCATTAGGAGTGTATCAGCAGTAGGAGTGTATCAGCAGTAGGAGTGTATCAGCAGTAGGAGTGTATCAGCAGAAGGAGTGTATCAGCATGTATCAGCAGTAGGAGTGCATCAGCAGAAGGAGTGTATCAGCATGTATCAGCAGTAGGAGTGCATCAGCAGTAGGAGTGTATCAGCAGTAGGAGTGTATCAGCAGTAGGAGTGTATCAGCAGAAGGAGTGTATCAGCATGTATCAGCAGTAGGAGTGCATCAGCAGAAGGAGTGTATCAGCATGTATCAGCAGTAGGAGTGCATCAGCAGTAGGAGTGTATCAGCAGTAGGAGTGTATCAGCAGAAGGAGTGTATCAGCATGTATCAGCAGTAGGAGTGTATCAGCAGTAGGAGTGTATCAGCAGTAGGAGTGTATCAGCAGAAGGAGTGTATCAGCATGTATCAGCAGTAGGAGTGTATCAGCAGTAGGAGTGTATCAGCAGTAGGAGTGTATCAGCAGTAGGAGTGTATCAGCAGTAGGAGTGTATCAGCAGTAGGAGTGTATCAGCAGAAGGAGTGTATCAGCATGTATCAGCAGTAGGAGTGCATCAGCAGTAGGAGTGTATCAGCAGTAGGAGTGTATCAGCAGTAGGAGTGTATCAGCATGTATCAGCAGTAGGAGTGTATCAGCAGTAGGAGTGTATCATCATTAGGAGTGTATCAGCAGTAGGAGTGTATCAGCAGTAGGAGTGTATCATCATTAGGAGTGTATCAGCAGTAGGAGTGTATCAGCAGTAGGAGTGTATCAGCAGTAGGAGTGTATCAGCAGAAGGAGTGTATCAGCATGTATCAGCAGTAGGAGTGCATCAGCAGAAGGAGTGTATCAGCATGTATCAGCAGTAGGAGTGCATCAGCAGTAGGAGTGTATCAGCAGTAGGAGTGTATCAGCAGTAGGAGTGTATCAGCAGAAGGAGTGTATCAGCATGTATCAGCAGTAGGAGTGCATCAGCAGAAGGAGTGTATCAGCATGTATCAGCAGTAGGAGTGCATCAGCAGTAGGAGTGTATCAGCAGTAGGAGTGTATCAGCAGAAGGAGTGTATCAGCATGTATCAGCAGTAGGAGTGTATCAGCAGTAGGAGTGTATCAGCAGTAGGAGTGTATCAGCATGTATCAGCAGAAGGAGTGTATCAGCATGTATCAGCAGTAGGAGTGTATCAGCAGTAGGAGTGTATCAGCAGTAGGAGTGTATCAGCAGTAGGAGTGTATCAGCAGTAGGAGTGTATCAGCAGTAGGAGTGTATCAGCAGAAGGAGTGTATCAGCATGTATCAGCAGTAGGAGTGCATCAGCAGTAGGAGTGTATCAGCAGTAGGAGTGTATCAGCAGTAGGAGTGTATCAGCATGTATCAGCAGTAGGAGTGTATCAGCAGTAGGAGTGTATCATCATTAGGAGTGTATCAGCAGTAGGAGTGTATCAGCAGTAGGAGTGTATCATCATTAGGAGTGTATCAGCAGTAGGAGTGTATCAGCAGTAGGAGTGTATCAGCAGTAGGAGTGTATCAGCAGAAGGAGTGTATCAGCATGTATCAGCAGTAGGAGTGCATCAGCAGAAGGAGTGTATCAGCATGTATCAGCAGTAGGAGTGCATCAGCAGTAGGAGTGTATCAGCAGTAGGAGTGTATCAGCAGTAGGAGTGTATCAGCAGAAGGAGTGTATCAGCATGTATCAGCAGTAGGAGTGCATCAGCAGAAGGAGTGTATCAGCATGTATCAGCAGTAGGAGTGCATCAGCAGTAGGAGTGTATCAGCAGTAGGAGTGTATCAGCAGAAGGAGTGTATCAGCATGTATCAGCAGTAGGAGTGTATCAGCAGTAGGAGTGTATCAGCAGTAGGAGTGTATCAGCATGTATCAGCAGAAGGAGTGTATCAGCATGTATCAGCAGTAGGAGTGTATCAGCAGTAGGAGTGTACCAGCAGTAGGAGTGTATCAGCATGTATCAGCAGTAGGAGTGTACCAGCAGTAGGAGTGTATCAGCATGTATCAGCAGTAGGAGTGTATCAGCAGTAGGAGTGTATCAGCAGTAGGAGTGTATCAGCAGTAGGAGTGTACCAGCAGTAGGAGTGTATCAGCAGTAGGAGTGTATCAGCAGAAGGAGTGTATCAGCATGTATCAGCAGTAGGAGTGTATCAGCAGTAGGAGTGTACCAGCAGTAGGAGTGTATCAGCAGTAGGAGTGTATCAGCAGAAGGAGTGTATCAGCATGTATCAGCAGTAGGAGTGTATCAGCAGTAGGAGTGTATCAGCAGTAGGAGTGTATCAGCAGTAGGAGTGCATCAGCAGTAGGAGTGTACCAGCAGTAGGAGTGTATCATCAGTAGGAGTGTATCATCATTAGGAGTGTATCAGCAGTAGGAGTGTACCAGCAGTAGGAGTGTACCAGCAGTAGGAGTGTATCAGCAGTAGGAGTGTTTCAGCAGTAGGAGTGTATCAGCAGTAGGAGTGTATCAGCATGTATCAGCAGTAGGAGTGTATCAGCAGTAGGAGTGTATCAGCAGTAGAAGTGTATCCACATGTATCAGCAGTAGGAGTGTATCAGCAGTAGGAGTGTATCAGCAGTAGAAGTGTATCAGCAGTAGGAGTGTATCAGCAGTAGGAGTGTATCAGCATGTTACAGCAGTAGGAGTGTATCAGCAGTAAGAGTGTATCAGCAGTAGGAGTGTATCAGCATGTATCAGCAGTAGGAGTGTATCAGCAGTAGGAGTGTATCAGCAGTAGGAGTGTATCAGCAGTAGGAGTGTATCAGCATGTATCAGCAGTAGGAGTGTATCAGCAGTAGGAGTGTATCAGCAGTAGGAGTGTATCAGCAGTAGGAGTGTATCAGTATTAGGAGTGTATCAGCAGTAGGAGTGTATCAGCAGTAGGAGTGTATCAGCATGTATCAGCAGTAGGAGTGTATCAGCAGTAGGAGTGTATCAGCAGTAGGAGTGTATCAGCAGTAGGAGTGTATCAGTATTAGGAGTGTATCAGCAGTAGGAGTGTATCAGCAGTAGGAGTGTATCAGTATGAGAGTGTATCAGCAGTAAGAGTGTATCAGCAGTAGGAGTGTATCAGCATGTATCAGCAGTAGGAGTGTATCAGCAGTAGGAGTGTATCAGCAGTAGGAGTGTATCAGCAGTAGGAGTGTATCAGCAGTAGGAGTGTATCAGCATGTATCAGCAGTAGGAGTGTATCAGCAGTAGGAGTGTACCAGCAGTAGGAGTGTATCAGCATGTATCAGCAGTAGGAGTGTATCAGCAGTAGGAGTGTATCAGCATGTATCAGCAGTAGGAGTGTATCAGCAGTAGGAGTGTACCAGCAGTAGGAGTGTATCAGCATGTATCAGCAGTAGGAGTGTATCAGCAGTAGGAGTGTATCAGCATTAGGAGTGTATCAGCAGTAGGAGTGTATCAGCAGTAGGAGTGTATCAGCAGTAGGAGTGTATCAGCAGTAGGAGTGTATCAGCATTAGGAGTGTATCAGCATTAGGAGTGTATCAGCAGTAGGAGTGTATCAGCAGTAGGAGTGTATCAGCAGTAGGAGTGTATCAGCATTAGGGGTGTATTAGCAGATCTCTCAGTAACTCTAACCCTATATATGGTCTGAATTTTTCCTACCCATTATAAAATCTTGTCTGGGAATTAGCTCTATTAATTGTGACCCTAAATAGCGTTCTAATAATGAGAAAATGTTCAAAAAATAAGTCTTGACAGCGTATATATTTGTTATTTGTGATTTTATCAACTCAGTAGACTCTAACAAGTGGTTTATAGAAGTGGCGCTGGGGTCTACACCGGGTAGGAGACGGCAGACCTCCACAACCTATGTGCTGTAATAATGTATTGTTATGTACAAGCAGCCTCTACTAAAGGCCCTCCTTGTCTGCCGGCTCCAATCAAATAACATCCATGTAGCATTAAGGCACCTCGCTGCTGCACCAATCAGTGTATGTACACATAGCACTATAGTGGGTAACTAGCCAGCCATCTTGTCTGTAACTAGGCAGCCATCTTGTCTGTAACTAGGCAGCCATTTGGTCTGTAAGTAGGCAGCCATCTGGTCTGTAACTAGGCAGCCATCCTGTCTGTAACTAGGCAGCCATCTTGTCTGTTACTAGGCAGCCATCCTGTCTGTAACTAGGCAGCCATCCTGTCTGTAACTAGGCAGCCATTTGTCTGTAACTAGACAGCCATTTAGTCTGTAACTAGGCAGCCATCCTGTCTGTCACTAGGCAGCCATCTTGTCTGTAACTAGGCAGCCATCTTGTCTGTAACTAGGCAGCCATCTTGTCTGTAACTAGGCAGCCATCCTGTCTGTAACTAGGCAGCCATCCTGTCTGTAACTAGGCAGCCATCTTGTCTGTAACTAGGCAGCCATCCTGTCTGTAACTAGGCAGCCATCCTGTCTGTAACTAGGCAGCCATTTGTCTGTAACTTGGCAGCCATCTGGTCTGTAACTAGGCAGCCATCCTGTCTGTAACTAGACAGCCATCTTGTCTGTAACTAGGCAGCCATTTCGTCTGTAACTAGGCAGCCATCCTGTCTGTAACTAGGCAGCCATCCTGTCTGTAACTAGGCAGCCATTTGTCTGTAACTAGGCAGCCATCCTGTTTGTAACTTGGCAGCCATCCTGTTTGTAACTTGGCAGCCATTCGGTCTGTAACTAGGCAGCCATCCTGTCTGTAACTAGGCAGCCATTTGTCTGTAACTAGCCAGCCATCCTGTCTGTAACTAGGCAGCCATCTGGTCTGTAACTAGGCAGCCTTCCTGTCTGTAACTAGGCAGCCATCTGGTCTGTTACAAGGCAGCCATCCTGTCTGTAACTAGGCAATATGGAACTAGGCAGCCATCTTGTATGGTATGAGGCAACTATCCTGTCTGAAATTAGGTAGCCATTTTGTCTGTAATTATGCAGCCATCCTGTTGAACTAGGTAGGTAACTCCTCTGTAACTAGGCAGGCAACTTCTTTGTAACAACTGTATTGTCAATTAGCAGCCATCTTGCCGGCCACTACCACCACTGTGCTGCAGTCAATCTAACAATCTTCTGCCAACAACAAAAGTCATCATAGCTGAGTAAAAAGGCTGGCTGTCAAAGTGGGTTAAACAGGACCATGTGACATAGCGGCTTGTAGATAGACGTACAAGAACAACACCCGGCCAGCTCCGGCCCCATTGAGAACACCAGCTGGCACTGAGCAGCCAATAAGGCCAACAAAAACACACCGCCCATAAACTGTGTATAACACCAACACAGCCCCAGAGGCAGCGCTGCACCCCGCCTGCACCCCGCCTGCCAACTCTAGTTGTTTGTCTGCCATAATACATCAGAGACTTCTCCTCCTCAGGGGGGAAGTATGTGGTGCTCTGCCTAGGGAAGGGTCCTGGTGGTACCAAGACTCCTGGGTAAGGGTCCTGGTGGCATTATGGTGTCTAGTACCTAGTTCTACACAGACTCCTACCACAGCTAGTTGAGGGTCCTGGTGGTACCTAGTCCTGTACAGACTCTTGCCACAACTAGGTAAGGGTCCTGGTGGTACCTGGTCCTGCCCAGACTCCTGCCATAACTAGGTAAGGGTCCTGGTGGTACCTAGTCCTGTGCAGACTCCTGCCATAACTAGGTAAGGGTCCTGGTGGTACTTGGTCCTGTACAGACTCCTGCCATAACTAGGTAAGGGGCCTGGTGGTACCTAGTCCTGTACAGACTCCTGTCACAACTAGGTAAGGGTCCTGCTGGTCCCTAGTCCTGTACAGACTCTTGTTACAACTAGGTAAGGGTCCTGCTGGTACCTAGTCCTGTACAGATTCCTGCCACAACTAGGTAAGGGTCCTGGTGGTACCTAGTCCTGTACAGACTCCTGTCACAACTAGGTAAGGGTCCTGCTGGTACCTAGTCCTACCCAGACTCCTGCCACAACTAGGTAAGGGTCCTGGTGGTACCTGGTCCTGCCCAGACTCCTGCCACAACTAGGTAAGGGTCCTGCTGGTCCCTAGTGCCACCCATACTCATGTAGCAACTTTATGAGGATCCTGATGTTACCAAAACTGCATCCATAACTAGGTAAGGGCCAAAATAACCAACTCACTATAGTTTAAAAGGTGAGGCCCACACAGATATGCAGCCCCCCATGTTAATGCATTATGACCACTCCCAAGCCTCAGGTGGGCTGTAAGTTTTGGGAACGTACGCGTGTCACTCTCCTATCACATGTCTTGCATTTTTTATACAGCAACAAACAAGCAGTGCTTGGCTGTTGTTAGTGATGCAGGGTATCATGTAGGGTGTACGGGGCACAGAGGGTGTCAGTGTTTGTGTGTCTTGTGGTCTAGTCTGCTGGCATGCGGACAGAGTGAGACTTCTGCTGGCATGCAGTGTTAGACTTGTTCCGGCATGCAGGTAGAGTGAGACTTCTGCTGGCATGCGGACAGAGTGAGACTGCTGGCATGCAGTGTCAGACTTCTGGCAGAGGTGAGAATGGTCTATGAGGCATCAGGAAGCTATGTCTTACTATGCAACCTGCTACCCACCCCCTCTTCCAGTGGTGTAGGAGAAGGGGGGGGGGCGTCGCTCCCCAATCACAGAGTAGGGGGCCTGCATATGTTTGGACCCACCCCTAATTTCCCAGGATCCTATATTATAATACACACATTTCCAAAAGCTTATCCCTCCACATAGGAAGTATGGTGGCAGAGTGGCTTCAGCCCCACATCAGATCTAATGGCATCTCAAAGAGGTCTTTTTCATACAATTCCAGTACAAGGTGTTCATGCACCATCATGCTTAGAACCTGATATTTAAAGCCAGTTGAGATGCCCCCCCCCCCCCCCGGGCCCCCAAATGAAGATTTGCTTCATACCCCTCTGTCTTCCCCCATATCCTCATGTACTGGGACCTTCCAGATCTGCGGAAGAGGAGAGAGAGGCACTAGTGAATATGTCGTTGGTGCAGCTTTCGTGCCCCGACATAGTTAAACTAGCACTATATACCTTTTGGTCACCAGGGGGAACTACTGTACCCACTATTAGATAGCCCCTCCCCTTTTGGCTCCGGTTAGCATATAAGGTCATGGGTGTTAGCTTTCACCTTCTGTTCATTATGTAATAGAATACGACGACTTGAGGTGTCCTGGGTACTCTAGTTCCCTGGGGTGGTGCTAAAGTCGTCCTACCACATTTATAAGTTAGTATGCTCTGCGGGCTCTTGAAGGTACCCAGGCCATTACATGGTTGGGTAGCTTCACCATGACAGAACCCTCACTCCTCACTGTATTTTATTACATTTCACTTGGGTTCCAATAATTTTCAGTTCTCATTATACTGATATATATATATATATATTGTATGTGTCACAAAATATTGTTCTCATTTAGACAAATATGTCTAGCTTAACGATAATGCTGATGTGTTTGTTAACATAACTGGGGGGGGGGCATGGTTCATATACTCTATAAAGTATTGGCCACGTGGTGTTTGATTGCCCACACAGTTCTATTATTAGGTGTAATCTACAGCCCGAATCTCTCCTATACAACAACTTGTGGTGGCCTGGACTGTATGGTTGATTGACCATAAGGGCTGAGTCATTTATTGCCAGCTGGGGGGAGGCTTGTTGAATAAAGGGGGGGGGGGTCATAAGAAAAACACCCTGTGTGGGAAGCCTCTAAACTGGAAAAGTCTCCATGCTGGGGGTAAAATTAAATATGGTCCATTCAAATACGCATGACCGCACTTGATAACACAGGCACATGCTTTTTATTGGGGGACAGGGTGGATCATTTCTCGAAACCTGAATGTAGTGGGGAGCTCGAAATAACTTTCACCGAATTGGTTGGAGGGGGTCGGAAATTTTTTCCATTTTGGGGAAATCCACCAATCCATCTCCCCCCCCCCATAATAAATGACTGAGTCCTAAGGAGGAAGGTGAGAAAACGACTAATTGTGGCAGCCTGGGTTGGTGCTAAAGTCGTCCTAACGCTAGGGTTATTATAAACAATGACTATTTGCAGCTTAGGTTCGTAAAGGATCTTAGTGGGTGGGAGGTGCATAAGACAACGTGTGGGCGGGTCCTGGTATGAACCCAATCATAGCATAGGGCACAAGATGGATGCACTCTGACGGGGACAGACCCCCTTTAAAGCACATGATGGGAGAGTGTGAGTTGTACAATGAATCAAAGTCTTGTCAATGTCAGCCAAGATGCCAACTTTTCCAGCAACTAAAAAACGGCCAACAATTTATTAAAAACTCTATGATTTGTAGTTCTCAGTCAGACTTTCAAATAACTGATCTTAGATGATTTAGTAAAGAAAAAGACAAGGTTGTGAGCTTATATATAGACCGCATGTGCTCAAGGCAAAAGAAATAAATCCTCCATTTGCTGATGGCGATATCAGTAATGGCAAGTCAGGTGAGGGACATGACACTACCACCTGACCTGGTCCACATCTTAGTGTCCCACGTGACTAACTACCGGTACGTGACTAAGTGCCACCCAACCCCACAGAACACTATATCTATAAGGCCAAATATAAAAAAAGTTGTGTTTCCGGTCACCTGACCAGGTCTAGCAAAACAGTGCCGGGTCCCCCCTATTTTATTTTATTTTTAGAAAATGTTGCTATTTTCCATTTTTTTCGGTTTGTAAATTGGACAATTATTAAGGATTTTGCGGCAAAAACTCTAAAACCGGTAAAGCAAAAAAAAAAAAAAAAAAATCAAAAAAAAAAAATCCGAACGACCGGGTCAGACCATGTTACCGGAAACCAACTTTTTTTTAAAATTTTGGCCTAACGGAATACACTGAATATGAAAACAGCAAAGACGAATAAACGGATAGGTATTTGGGAGGGAAATAACCATGCTTATTATATCAGGTTTTGCCGTGATTGTTGACTGACTTTCATTCAGTTTTGTCATTCAGTGTATTAGTGATAAAGCTCATTAGCCATTATAACGATTGTCTGTTACTCAAAGGAAACTTAAGTTTAAAAGTTGAGTACTAAATAATGGACAACATTTACCAGGGTCAAATCCGCGGGGAATAAAGCCGCATTGTCATGGTGGTTACAGAATGTAGGCGTCCTGCCGTCAATCTGTCCCGGTCATGATTCATGCCACCGGCATAGTTCCTAACCCTATAACCATGATGCCAAAGCATGCACTATAAGTAGTTAGTGTAGGTACACAGTAGAATCGACTGTAGATGTACAGTAGAATCTACTGTAGAATGGATTTACAGTAGAATCGACTGTAGATGTACAGTAGAATCTACTGTATTATGGATTTACAGTAGAATCGACTGTAGATAGAATGGATTTACAGTAGATTCTGCTGTTTACCTTCAATGAACTGTACACCTACAGTAGAATCTACTGTACACCTAAAAAAAGGGCAACTTTTTACAGTGATGAAAAAGCACTTTGGCATCATGATGCGTTCATGCAGCCTTGGTGAGTAATCTGTGAGTGCTGCATTCAAGCATCATGCCGAACTAACACTGCCGATATATCTGTATGTTGTACGAATACAGCACTGTCATGTTACATGCCTGCGGCGTGTTGATGTGATCATGATGACAAATAAATACAAAGCCTTGTCAATTAACCAGCCCTTTAATGGTCAATGTAACTTATTGGAGTTCAATTATGTGCTAACATCGAGCTAGTGTATTCACACATAAAGATAACATGATCAGTGGGCGAATTGGCACAGGACTAACATTACTCCTTTAGCATTTGGGGGGTTACCTCATGGCTTCATGATGCATTAATGCACTACATCTATGAACGTGCTGGTACAACATTGGCATATCATGTCGACTTTTCAGGAGTGTATCAAGACTTAGGTTCAACATGATGCATGATTACATTCCAGTAAAGCATCATGATAAAAAGTGGAGAAGGACCATCCATGGTGGGGGTTTTGTCTCTGTAGTACGTAGGGACATGGTGGGGGTTTTGTCTCTGTAGTACGTAGGGACATGGTGGGGGTTTTGTACGTAGGGACATACATGGTGGGGCTTTGTCTCTGTAGTACGTAGGGACCATACCTGGTGGGGGCTTTGTCTCTGTAGTACGTAGGGACATGGTGGGGGCTTTGTACGTAGGGACATACATGGTGGGGCTTTGTCTCTGTAGTACATAGGGACATGGTGGGGGTTTTGTACGTAGGGACATACATGGTGGGGGCTTTGTCTCTGTAGTACATAGGGACATGGTGGGGGTTTTGTACGTAGGGACATACATGGTGGGGCTTTGTCTCTGTAGTACGTAGGGACCATACCTGGTGGGGCTTTGTCTCTGTAGTACGTAGGGACATGGTGGGGGTTTTGTCTCTGTAGTACGTAGGGACATACATGGTGGGGGCTTTGTCTCTGTAGTACGTAGGGACATGGTGGGGGCTTTGTCTCTGTAGTACGTGGGGACATGGTGGGGGCTTTGTCTCTGTAGTACGTAGGGACTATACATGGTGGGGGCTTTGTCTCTGTAGTACGTAGGGACATGGTGGGGGCTTTGTCTCTGTAGTACGTAGGGACATGGTGGGGGTTTTGTCTCTGTAGTACGTAGGGACATACATGGTGGGGGCTTTGTCTCTGTAGTACGTGGGGACATGGTGGGGGCTTTGTCTCTGTAGTACGTAGGGACATGGTGGGGGCTTTGTCTCTGTAGTACGTAGGGACATGGTGGGGGTTTTGTCTCTGTAGTACGTAGGGACATACATGGTGGGGGCTTTGTCTCTGTAGTACGTAGGGACATGGTGGGGGCTTTGTCTCTGTAGTACGTAGGGACATGGTGGGGGCTTTGTCTCTGTAGTACGTAGGGACATCCATCCATGGTGGGGGCTTTGTCTCTGTAGTACGTAGGGACATCCATCCATGGTGGGGGCTTTGTCTCTGTAGTACGTAGGGACATCCATCCATGGTGGGGGCTTTGTCTCTGTAGTACGTAGGGACCATACATGGTGGGGCTTTGTCTCTGTAGTACGTAGGGACATGGTGGGGGCTTTGTCTCTGTAGTACGTAGGGACCATACATGGTGGGGGTTTTGTCTCTGTAGTACGTAGGGACCATACATGGTGGGGGCTTTGTCTCTGTAGTACGTAGGGACATGGTGGGGGCTTTGTCTCTGTAGTACGTAGGGACCATACATGGTGGGGGCTTGTCTCTGTAGTACGTAGGGACTATACATGGTGGGGGCTTTGTCTCTGTAGTACGTAGGGACCATACATGGTGGGGGCTTTGTCTCTGTAGTACGTAGGGACATACATGGTGGGGGTTTTGTCTCTGTAGTACGTAGGGACTATACATGGTGGGGGCTTTGTCTCTGTAGTACGTAGGGACATGGTGGGGGCTTTGTCTCTGTAGTACGTAGGGACATGGTGGGGGCTTTGTCTCTGTAGTACGTAGGGACATGGTGGGGGCTTTGTCTCTGTAGTACGTATGATTACAACTTTCTATCCTTCTACCACAGCAGGCACAAAGAACAAAGCATTTCGCACCTCTCGTATACTGCATACAGCTAGTGTAAAGAAGTACCAAGCTGTAGGGGTATTCAGTGTATAGGCTCCCTTCGCTGTATTTCGCGTACAGCTTGGTACTCGTCCTATAACTACTACATACAGAGACAGTAGGCTATATACTGGTGAGTGTGGGGAGGGGGGGGGGGGCGTAGGCTCCCCATCCATCCCCCCCATCCCAGAGGAGCCTGAGTCACTGCTTCAGGCCTCACACCACAGAATGTAAATAAATATCCCAGTTCCTTGTGCCCCCCGTGCACTCACACACAGGGCGCCGATGTCTGCTATATCTAAGGTACAGTACCTGAAATAGGCTGTGTTTGCTGTATCTAAGGCTGAGCTCAAGTGAGTCAAATGTAAATGCTATGCATAACACCGGGTATAAATCGAAGTGCAATCGAATCTATCAATTCAATGCATGCCCCCCTTTATTAAAGGAGCAATATCACCACTCGCGCAGCTACCACATAGTAGACTAGAACTGTACTAGAATTCTGAATGGGACACGCTCGGTGATTATGCCGCATATATGGCATGTGATTTTTCGCTAACCCTCACCAAACAAAGAACACTTGAATATGTAAGTAATTCCTGCATCAGGATGACAGTGTATTACAGCAGTATGCGGCCCTCACTCTGGTACACAACACCTACTGAGACTGGGGCCTGGAATGGTCTTGAACTAAGCTAGTTGGTGTGATTGTGCCAATCAGCCAATTAGCCCCACCTGTGTCATCACACCATTGTGTTAGAACACCTGTGTAGTTGTTATAACGCCTGTGTAGCTGTTAGAACACCTGTGTAGCTGTTATAACGCCTGTGTAGCTGTTAGAACACCTGTGTAGCTGTTAGAACACCTGTGTAGCTGTTAGAACACCTGTGTAGCTGTTAGAACACCTGTGTAGTTGTTATAACGCCTGTGTAGCTGTTAGAACACCTGTGTAGCTGTTAGAACGCCTGTGTAGCTGTTATAACACCTGTGTAGCTGTTAGAACACCTGTGTAGCTGTTAGAACACCTGTGTAGCTGTTAGAACACCTGTGTAGCTGTTAGAACACCTGTGTAGTTGTTATAACGCCTGTGTAGCTGTTAGAACACCTGTGTAGCTGTTAGAACACCTGTGTAGCTGTTATAACGCCTGTGTAGCTGTTAGAACACCTGTGTAGCTGCTAGAACACCTGTGTAGCTGTTAGAACACCTGTGTAGCTGTTAGAACACCTGTGTAGCTGTTAGAACACCTGTGTAGCTGTTAGAACACCTGTGTAGCTGTTAGAACACCTGTGTAGCTGTTAGAACACCTGTGTAGCTGTTAGAACACCTGTGTAGCTTTTAGAACACCTGTGTAGCTGTTAGAACACCTATGTAGCTGTTATTACACCTGTGTAGCTGTTAGAACACCTGTGTATCTGTTAGAACACCTGTGTAGCTGTTGTAACACCTGTGTAGCTGTTAGAACACCTGTGTAGCTGTTATAACACCTGCGTAGCTGTTAGAACACCTGTGTAGCTGCTAGAACACCTGTGTAGCTGTTAGAACACCTGTGTAGCTGTTAGAACACCTGTGTTCTTGTAAAATCCAATTAAACACCTGTTGTACCTGATGTCTGATGTCATTATCAACCCTTTGTGTACAACCTAGTCCCTTAACCATTTAGGTATGTCGCTAAAAGATGACATTTGTCGTCATGATGCACCAATGCAGCCCCGGCGAGTAACTCGCCGGTGCTGCATCTTGATATGGCCTTTTGTCATGTTGCTATTTGACTCTCACTTAACAAGTGACTTGTTAGTGCTGTGTTCATGCTTTATGCAGACCCTACGGTGTTGTAACAAGTACAACCTTGTGTTGGCATCCCGGGGGGTGGGTATATTTTGTATACACGTGTGTGCGACTGGGAAGGCTACTTTTTCTACAAAATCGCCCTAACAAGGGTCCACTTTTCAAGGAAAAAACGCCCTAACAAGGGTCCACTTTCATGAAATTCGCCCTAAAAAGGGTCTATTTTGTTTACAAAATGTCATTTTTTTCACCAATATTTGTCACTTTTTACCAAAAATATCACAGTTTTCGACAAAATCCCCCACAAGAGGGTGATTTATTCAGTAGACTTACACAAACATGGTCAATGTTATCGCCTTTTTTTTTTTTACTGAAACCTAGGCACTTTTGGCTGAAAATGCCCTAACAATGGGTAACTTCTTGGCTATTTTATCGTTTTTTTCCCGAAACCTAGGCACTTTTGACCAAAGATAACCTAACAAGGGTAAGGGTTGTCAGAGGTCCAGCCGCACACCCCTGTCAAAAATGATTCAAGTGCCCCCCCCCCCCAGGGTTGGCATGATGCACCAATGTGTTGCTGGCAAGTTACTCTCGGTGCTGGATTACTGCATCATGACAACCAGTGAGTCTGATACCTGGAGGCATCATCCACACCTTGAAGTACTAGCTAGCCACTGTTTGGGAAACCATGTGTATTAATCAGCAGGTTGGTTGTTGACGCTTTCTCCGTACACCGTGTACATCAACAGACAAGAAGCCTGCAGACATAGCCACAGCTGCCGGACAACAAGCCCGTAAACCTCACACCTTCAAAGGGGAATCTAGCGCTGCATGTAGGCAGTTGTCTTCCAAGCGTGCCATCCGACACATTATTTTCTGTTTAAGTACCCCGTCCCCCTCCCCTACCCCTGATATCATTCCTGCTATAACAGCAGTTGTTTAGGTTGTTCATACCCCCCCTCCCCTCGCCCTCCCATGCCCCTTAGTAGCATTATAACACTATAAGTGCCTCATGTAGAGGGGTGAATGGGCAGTGACAGATATATTGCTGTTATTGGATACAGCTGTTGTGAGTTTCCTGCAAAAAAAGTCAGGTTTAGATACATCACCAATAGATGTAGTGTGTTCTGCACTCCCCAGGGGGCACCTCAGGTCTCACCCCTCACAGAGACGCTGCTCCAAGCACAAGTTCCTTATTCTCCAAGCAGAGGATCTTTGTCAAAATGAAAATGGATACTGTGTGTTAGATATGCATTTTCCATGATATCAAATCTCTTATTTCATTAAATCCTGGAATAAAGTAATCTATGAACCATGTTTATTTTTCATGGGGTCCTAATCCTGGGGTCCTAATTCCATATATCTCTAAAGGTTACAGTATGTGGAGAAATCATGGTTGTGGACTGTGTTGGCCTGTATTCCTGCCCGGCGGTGCTTGTGAATTTCAACTATGGCAAATATTTTCAGACTGGTACAGACCATCATAATAGTTGTGATGATATTTTTGATTATCTCTCCTACCCTGACAATTATTTAGGATCGACGCTCATGTGAAGGCCCAGCACTTAAGGGAAGTCCCAGCACTTATGGGAGGGCCCAGCACTTATGGGAAGGCCCAGCACTTATGGGAAGGCCCAGCACTTATGGAAAGGCCCAGCACTTATGGGAAGGCCAAGCTCTTATGGAAAGGCCCAGCACTTATGGGAAGGCCCAGCACTTAAGGGAAGTCCCAGCACTTAAGGGAAGTCCCAGCACTTAAGGGAAGGCCCAGCACTTATGGGAAGGCCCAGCACTTAAGAGAAGGCCCAGCACTTATGGGAAGTCCCAGCACTTATGGGAAGGCCCAGCACTTAAGGGAAGGCCCAGCACTTAAGGGAAGGCCCAGCACTTATGGGAAGGCCCAGCACTTATGGGAAGGCCCAGCACTTAAGGGAAGTCCCAGCACTTAAGGGAAGGCCCAGCACTTAAGGGAAGGCCCAGCACTTATGGGAAGGCCCAGCACTTATGGGAAGGCCCAGCACTTATGGGAAGGCCCAGCACTTATGGGAAGTCCCAGCACTTATGGGAAGGCCCAGCACTAATGGGAATGCCCAGCACTTATGGGAAGGCCCAGCACTTATGGGAAGGCCCAGCACTTATGGGAAGGCCCAGCACTTATGGGAAGGCCCAGCACTTATGGGAAGGCCCAGCACTTATGGGAAGGCCCAGCACTTATGGGAAGGCCCAGCACTAATGGGAATGCCCAGCACTTATGGGAAGGTCCAGCACTTCTGAGAAGGCCCAGCACTTATGGGAAGGCCCAGCACTTATGGGAAGGCCCAGCACTTATGGGAAGGCCCAGCACTTATGGGAAGGCCCAGCACTTATGGGAAGGCCCAGCACTTATGGGAAGGCCCAGCACTTAAGGGAAGTCCCAGCACTTAAGGGAAGGCCCAGCACTTAAGGGAAGGCCCAGCACTTAAGGAAAGGCCCAGCACTTATGGGAAGGCCCAGCACTAATGGAAAGGCCCAGCACTTATGGGAAGGCCCAGCACTTAAGGGAAGGCCCAGCCCTTATGGAAAGGCCCAGCCCTTATGGAAAGGCCCAGCACTTATGGGAAGGCCCAGCACTTATGGGAAGGCCCAGCACTTAAGGGAAGTCCCAGCACTTATGGGAAGGCCCAGCACTTATGGGAAGGCCCAGCACTTATGGGAAGGCCCAGCACTTATTTGGGTCATAACCAGATTACAGCACATGTTATAATATTATGTGGGGATGCCTCCCTCCCTCTATACCACCACGGACATTCTATACAAAAACGTTTTCACCATGAAAGACATTCGGTCCTGCAGATCATTTTTGTTGCAGGCCTGGCTTAATTTTTGCAGGCCCGGATATCAGATTACAATCTTGTTATTCAAAAATAAAATATGAAGCAAGTGTTTGCACTGATTATGGTTGCAATTATATAAATCATTTTAATACGTAAATTACTGGAGAACATATACAGGAAATATACTAGCTTTCTGTTTATGCTGTAGAAACCCTAATAATGGTCCGATTTACAAGCCGTAAAAACTGAAATGTAGGCAAGGATCTCTAGATTACAGCCAGCTATTGCTGGACCAGGAGAGCTTTTGCCGGCTATGGCCAATGTCCGGCAGGTGTTTGTAAAGACTGATTGTGTGGGGCAGAGATGGAGTATCAGGAGGAGCCAGGCTGTGTTTGTAGAACACAGTGGTGGTGTGCCTGCTGCCTCAATGATGCGCTGAGAGGGGCTGATGTCAGGCTGTGTTTGTAGAACACAGTGGTGGTGTGCCTGCTGCCTCTATGATGCACTGAGAGGGGCTGATGTCAGGCTGTGTTTGTAGAACACAGTGGTGGTGTGCCTGCTGCCTCTATGATGCACTGAGAGGGGCTGATGTCAGGCTGTGTTTGTAGAACACAGTGGTGGTGTGCCTGCTGCCTCCATGATGCACTGATGTAGACGTCCACCACTGGGGGCTGTATGCACCCACAGGGCTACCCTAACTCTTTAACAACGCATGTCGCTAAATGATGACATTTGCCGTCATGATGCACTAATGCAGCCCTGGCGAATAACTTTCCCGTGCTGCATCATGCCGACCCTCCAAGAGAGTCTCAACCCCATTGGGTCGCCATGATGCATTCATGCAGCTCTGACGAGTTACTCGCCAGGGCTGCATTCATTCATCATGACGACCAAGGGCATGATGCATTACTCTCCCGCACCCCCTACATGTTCATGTAATACACCCATCTATAGACCAATGCAGCAAGAAAAGGTGACTTCTAAGAAAAGTTCTTGAACATTTCTGAAGCGTGACCGACAAATACATAAATACAACCTCAAAATCCTGCATTCTAATGTATACCATTAGAAAGATTATAGCCCCAGGAATCTTCTGATATGAGACGTTCACAAACATAGCCATACAGCCATATGCCCACACGTGGGCATACAGTCTGTATAGGCCACACAATGGGCGTACAGGCCTCAGTGTTTTAGAGAAAACATTATCATATGCTAGGTATAATAAAGTCAGAGGCAGGGCTAGCACTGTGTAAAGTATTATTTATATCAGTACTAGGGAATGGCATATTGCCATTTTGTATAAAATATCGTTTTGGTTATGTGAATAGGGCCCCAATTCCCACTCCATTATGATATTGTAGTGAAGATGAAATCAAAAGCTGTATGGATTAAATAATACCGAATTAGAGGTGATTGTGTGCTTGTTTGCTTAAGTTGCTGCAGGGTATTGATATAACATATACCTCATTGGTTTGATCTGACTCTTTATTCAATGCCTAGGCCATTTATTTACTGTGAGCTCTATCCATGAGTACGACCGGCCTTCTACTTGACAGGCTGAACGCTGTGTCTATTTACCAACAATCAGTGCAGCCCATACAGTAGCAGTAGGACACTCACATGCTGACCAGCACTATCTAGTCCACTCAGGTACCCACTCACACCACCCATCTATACCCGTACAGCTACTAGGTTAGGGTCCTGGTGGTACCTAGTCCTGTACAGACTCCTGCCACAACTAGGTAAGGGTCCTGGTGGTACCCAGTCCTGTACAGACTCCTGCCACAACTAGGTAAGGGTCCTGGTGGTACCTGGTCCTGTACAGACTCCTGCCACAACCAGGTAAGGGTCCTGGTGGTACCTAGTCCTATACAGACTCCTGCAACAACTAGGTAAGGGTCCTGGTGGTACCTAGTCCTGGACAGACGACTGCCACAACTAGGTAAGGGTCCTGGTGGTATCTAGTCCTGTACAGACTCCTGCCACAACTAGGTAGGATCCTGGTGGTACCCAGTCCTGTACAGACTCCTGCCACAACTAAGTAAGGGTCGTAGTGGTACCTAGTCCTGTACAGACTTCTGCCACAACTAGGTGAGGGTCCTGGTGGTACCCAGTCCTGTACAGACTTCTGCCACAACTAGGTGAGGGTCCTGGTGGTACCCAGTCCTGTACAGACTTCTGCCACAACTAGGTAAGGGTCCTGGTGGTACCCAGTCCTGTACAGACTTCTGCCACAACTAGGTGAGGGTCCTGGTGGTACCCAGTCCTGTACAGACTCCTGCCACAACTAGGTAAGGGTCCTGGTGGTACATAGTCCTGTACAGACTCCTGCCACAACTAGGTAAGGGTCCTGGTGGTACCTAGTCCTGTACAGACTCCTGCCACAACTAGGTAAGGGTCCTGGTGGTACATAGTCCTGTACAGACTCCTGCCACAACTAGGTAAGGGTCCTGATGGTACCTAGTCCTGTACAGACTTCTGCCACAATTAGGTAAGGGTCCTGATGGTACCTAGTCCTGTACAGACTCCTGCCACAACTAGGTAAGGGTCCTGATGGTACCTAGTCCTGTACAGACCCCTGCCACAACTAGGTAAGGGTCCTGGTGGTACCTGGTCCTGTACAGACTTCTGCCACAATTAGGTAAGGGTCCTAGTATCAGGTGCACACACAGCTATGGCTTCATGTTACATCTAAGGTGACATCGACATGGCCGTGTATCCACCAGTCCCGTAGCTAACCCAGCCACCACATCCGGCTGTTTGAATGTAGTCCTCCTTGTCTAGAACCTGCTAGTCTTGATAATATAAACAGGCTCCAAGCAGAGTCTGCCACTGTTCAGTATGCCTGGTGCTGTACTGTGGTGTGGGTGGAGAGTGAGGAGGGTCAGTGAGTCATGCTAGAGGGGAGCTGGAGCTTACAGTTAATGCCCCCACACATTGCCTGCTACTACCACTACCCATAGTCCTATTATTACCACTTTGATCTCAGAGGAGCCCTTTACAAAATGTAGTCATTTGCTAGCCTGTGAAATGAAACTAGGTGATAAATTACAGCAACAACATTGCTGCCAGACATTTGGGCAATTGCAGACAATGTCTCTTTTTGTCCATGGTCAAACTAAGTGTGTTCCTAAAACAGACAAGTATGAGTGCAGCATCAGTAGCACAGGCTACCAGTATACCACTGATACCCTTACACTGATACCCAGTCTCTACAGGCAGCTTTATACTGGACCAAGTCACAGAGACCAGACCCCCATTAACACAGGTCATTAAAGGCCCTTCACCATTCACAGTCATTAAGTGTTCTAGCCTTTACTGCTCCTCTGAGGCAGCAATTTCCTGAAATTTGAAACTCAGCAAGTTGCTTGCCTATCGGTCATTGACTATGTGCCAATACAGCTGTGGATCTCTACCAAAAGCATTGGCCATATTTGATGTAATAAGTACCTTTATTAATGTCTCTTTAATACAGACCTATTGTGGCCTTTTTGTTTACAATTTTGAGGCAATTAAGCTCTTAAATACTAAATGGTCATTAAAAATTGATAAGCGCCATATTGCTAATTATGTGGAATAAGTAGACGAAGCATCAAGTTTGGTTTTGTTATCCTGATCTCACACTGCCACGACACGCTGCCAGGAATAGACGTCATCAGGTCAACAACACCGTTCTATTCATGTCATAATCCAACTCAGCCGCCGTGCTGGGCTTCTCCTGGGATTCAGCAGATTATTAATGAAGGAATAATGATACAACTTCCAGGAACACTGTGTTATCTATTTTGTAATGTTTTAATTATTCTAGAACTATGGAAACAGTAGTTGGCATCATGGTCCTGTGTTGAGCTGCATCTACTTCATAACTCGCTAAGTTGAGGTCGGTCCATAAGGTACTATCATAACTTGTCATTGGTCATCTTTAAACAAAAGGGAGCTGATAGAAGTTGGGGCTGGGTGACGTCATCTTCATGCTCTTCTATCTCAACAGAACTACTATAAAACAAATAGCTGTTAGTTGTAATGACGATTTGATTAATATTCTGTTTGTTTTCTTGTTGCTAGGTCGGGTTTGAGGACGTAGCTGAGCGGTTCACAGAGACCCAGGTGGACGGGGACATCCTCCTTACTGTGTCTACTGACGTACTCAGAGACGACCTCAACATGAACAACGCCATCACCAGACAGAGGTATGTACTTAGAGTCAACCCCAACATGAACTTAGAGACGACCTCAACATGAACAACGCCATCACACGACAGAGGTACATACTTAGAGTCAACCCCAACATGTACTTAGAGTCAACCCCAACATGAACAACGCCATCACACGACAGAGGTACGTACTTAGAGTGAACCCCAACATGAACTTAGAGACAACCTCAACATGTACTTAGAGTCAACCCCAACATGTACTTAGAGTCAACCCCAACATGAACAACGCCATCACACGACAGAGGTACGTACTTAGAGCGAACCCCAACATGTACTTAGAGACGACCTCAACATGAACAACGCCATCATACGACAGAGGTACGTACTTAGAGTCAACCCCAACATGTACTTAGAGACGACCTCAACATGAACAGCGCCATCACACGACAGAGGTAGGTACTTAGAGTCAACCCCAACATGAACTTAGAGACAACCTCAACATGTACTTAGAGTCAACCCCAACATGTACCTAGAGTCAACCCCAACATGTACTTAGAGACGACCTCAACATGAACAGCGCCATCACACGACAGAGGTAGGTACTTAGAGTCAACCCCAACGTGAACAATGTCAGACAGAGGGTGTACTTAGAGACGACCCTAACATGAACAATGTATACTTTCCTGTCAGGCATTTTAAAGTACTAAACAAGATATTCTCCTAGGCATCAGCTTGGAGGTTTCCTTTTTATTGATTCTAGACTTCCCCACCAGCATGTCTTCTTCTGCCCTGTTTCAAATGTATATGCAAGGTGGTATTGTTATAGTATGGTACTACTTATTCCATTTTCAGGTGAACTATTGTTTGAAATGTCATGCCTTCATTGAAACAGCCAGCATTACATCTTTGATTGTTGTTTGCAATAAACCCACCACACATATCTTTAAATATATTTTTTCAACTTCAGATTTATGCGAGAGCTGCGGCGACTTAAGATGGCGGCCGACTACCAGTCGTGTGACCCGACGCACCTGGAGGAGTGGATGCGGGCTATCGGGGGGGAGCTGGCGCAGTACTCCTACCACATGATAAAGGCCGGGGTGGACAAGAACATCCTCCGGTACCTGACGGAAGAACACCTGCGCTACGACTGTGACATCACCAACGGGGTGCACCGCATGAAGATACTGGAGGCTGCCAAACGTAAGTCCCGACCCTACCATTACCCATAGTCCATACTCGAGGCTGCCAAACGTAAGTCCCGACCCTACCATTACCCATAGTCCATACTCGAGGCTGCCAAACGTAAGTCCCGACCCTACCATTACCCATAGTCCATACTCGAGGCTGCCAAACGTAAGTCCCGACCCTACCATTACCCACAGTCCATACTGCAGGCTGCCAAACGTAAGTCCTGACCGCAGCTGTGTACAGTCTTCCTATACAGGTTGTGGATGTGTAAGACTGTTTTATTTGTATACTGTGAAAGTACTCATTTTCACTGTATAAATTTTCGCGTAAGAGTGAAAATCAGCAATTTGGCAGGTATTTATTCCATACTTAAGCATATAAAAATTTAGAGGATTTTTCATCTCTGCGAAAATCGCCAAATAAATACCCAGCGAAATAAAGTACTTTCACAGTAATTTGGATTACAGACCTGCTGATGGGATCTTTGATGGAATTTCTGGAGAGTTTGACCCCCCCCCCCAGAATAAAAGGTATCCATGCTGACCAGCAAAAATTCAATTAGCCCTTTCAAATTGGAAATATTTCTCAGTATATCTTCAAATTTCTCAATATATCCTCAATATATTATTCTGGCTTTTTTTCCCCTAGCTGAAATTTTGGGAGCCCGCTCCTCCTATAAAGTTTTTTTTCTCTTTGGCCCTCAGACCCTAAGATATTTGCTATAAAAGCCTGTAATCCAAGTTTAAAATGAGGTGACCTAACTGATTAAATGATAATTATGGATTTATGTATGTTTTCATAACAGTTTGAGCGAGTGAAAGCTTCAAGCTGTAGATATATTGTTAACATGTTTATTTGAGTGAATTTTAACATAATTTTGACTACATTAACCTAATTGTGTTCAGTATAATATATTAGGCATGTCAAGTACTGTGACCATGCATGCATGAAGTCTTTATAACATTGAGTCTAATAGTAGAAGACACATGTAATACAGAACTAATTTATTAAGTAAACCTTTAAGGGCAGCATTGTGCTTTACACTGCAGTGTTTGTCAGCATGACGGATGAATGCCGACCTGGGGAGTAACTCACCAGGGCTGCATTCATGCATCATGCTGACCCTACCGGAGTGTATCAACCCTGCAATGTTGACATGATGCTTTAATGCAGCACTGGCTAGGTAGTTACCCGGGCTGCATTTATGCATCATGACAACAGAGGAATTTGCGTAGAATCACGCTGCGGTCCTTAAAGGGTTATGGATGCTTAACCTGTACATAGCGTTACCACATCATACCGCATCAGTTCCGGGATCCCTGCAGCCACATGTACCTCATAATGACTCAAACCCACTTAGAGTCATTCATTTACAGACTTTGGCCTTTCCTCTGTTGAGGTTAACATTTTGTCCTTACGTGGATTAGTTTTGTTCATTTCTATTGCATATTCTGTTTCCTAATTTTGATATCATATTCTGATTTTGACAAGAAGAAAATCAGCTGATAATAGGCCTATTTGAAATACATATCCAGGCGATATAAGGCAATCAATGATGATAATATCCGAATCCCTAGGAACAGTTAAAGGTGCTGTGAACGGTTTACAGACTGTCTCTCGATTCATTGACTTAACCCCTGAGAACAACTACTCAGTGCTACAACACTGTTTCCAATAGGTTACTTGGGTCATTATACCCGCTCCACTCCCATACGTGAACCATTCAATACCTTAAACTGCAGAAAATTGTAGAACATTGTGAAATGATTGGGACTACTTTGTGAAATGACCGGGACTACTTTGTGAAATGATTGTGACTACTTTGTGAAATGACTGGGACTACTTTGTGAAATGACCGGGACTACTTTGTGAAATGACTGGGACTACTTTGTGAAATGACTGGGACTACTTTGTGAAATGACCGGGACTACTTTGTGAAATGACTGGGACTACTTTGTGAAATGACCGGGACTACTTTGTGAAATGATTGGGACTACTTTGTGAAATGACTGGGACTACTTTGTGAAATGACCGGGACTACTTTGTGAAATGATTGTGACTACTTTGTGAAATGACTGGGACTACTTTGTGAAATGACCGGGACTACTTTGTGAAATGATTGGGACTACTTTGTGAAATGACTGGGACTACTTTGTGAAATGATTGGGACTACTTTGTGAAATGATTGGGACTACTTTGTGAAATGATTGGGACTACTTCTATTGACACCAGGAGATCCGGCTCTCGTCCCCATGACTCCGCCTTTTGGGGACTTCGCACGTAAGACACACTCCTTATTCCGCCACCACACCTAGGCCTTTGTGTTAAACCATCATTAGGCACCCATTATAATTCCGTCATTACCATTCTGTGATTTGGTGACTTGTTCTCATCATTTTCTCCCCTGGCAGAGATTTGGTCCAAAGTTTTACATTCTAATTAATACCGTCTTTTTTCGTAATGGGTATCACTTTTTTCGTACTGTCTGATTGTTTGAATTTGGTGGAGGATATTTGGTAATATTGTCTGTAGTTAAACCTGCACAAGACTACAACATGAATGGATGGGGGGGGGGGGGGCTTCTACTGATTGATATACTTCAATGTGTGTCTCAACTGCTTGTAGGCTACATGCACTTTTGATTCTGTCACTAAGTTAGTTCCTCACTACATGTTAAAGGCTGCATGTTGAGTAGTGCAGACTCTTTTGTTTCCTTGGTTCTCTTTAGCTCACCGCACGACACCCCTTAATCACATTTTCTAATAAACTTCTGGAATCCTTGATTTTTAGTCTGTTGGTGGTAGTGTCACATCTGTCACCTTTATCATGAACCATATTATATTTATTATGACTGTCTTTATCTATATGTCACTTTATATCAGTGCTATTTTCTTTATTTATATATAATGTACATGCAAATGTTTCTTGACTCAATTATGTAATTCACAGTTTGATTATTTATCTGAGCAATTCAGTTGTCATCTTTGAGAATACATCAGGCTTTTTAACCTCAAAGTCCACAAAAAGTAAAAGTACCTCCCTTTTCCTTGTCCTAGAGCTACCATGAGGATTTCATTGGTTTTTAATATTTTGTAAAGCTAGTTCCATTGTCTCTTATTCATCACCTTGTACTACCATAGCTCACAGTAATCTTGATAAAATTCCTGGTCCCTTTGAAGTTCTTCGAGTTGGCCTGAGCGGTATATGAAAATGTTTAAGTTCAAACCAAATTCCTCATGCAGTATAATTTCACAACTGTAATCAAATTTTCTTCTTTTTCTGGACACGAGGGATAAATATTCTTTATTGTTGGTAAATCAAACATGAACTTGTTCAATCGTCAGAAATTCAGCAATTTGAAATTCCACAGTCCTCACAAAGAACAGTGCCAACCTCTAGGAGGATATCCATTGTACATGACTACCTTCGTAAACTGTCGGCCAGCAGTAAGCACAGACTCAAAGCTGGGGTATCTTTTTCCTGTTCATCTTGGAAAGTCTGTAAAACACAGGTGCTGATGCCTTCTCTGAATCATCAGAGCCTTCAATTTTTTCCCTCATTTCAAGTTTTTTTTATTATGTCGCAAAGACCTGAACTTAAATATAGAGGACCTTCAATCAGGGGCCTCTACTTGAACATTTCAAGTTTTTTTTTAGATTGGTCTCTTTTTTCCATGTGAATCTCTTTCACCACAAGCAATGATAGGTTAGCCCCATCCTCAGTAAGCTGTGATTGCAGAGTACAGGCATCCTCTAGTCTTAGGGATATGATTCCTCCTACAGTTGTAGGACTTCCTACACTTTTGAGCATAAAAGTAAACCCTTGTGATTTGTCCAGATCCATTGAGATGTTTTTTCAGGCGGTAGGGGGGGGGGGGGGAGTTCTGTTACTCAAATTGTTCTACTATTCGAATACTATATCACCCAAGGACTTCATTTAGTGTCTCCAGAGATACCTTGAATATTGAAATTTAAAAATTCTCCTACAGTTTTACAATTTTCAAATCACATCCCTGGTAGTAGTAGTAGCCCCCCTACCAGTAGCTAGTGCTATCTGTGGCTGCCCCCCCCCCCCCCCCCCCCCCCCCCCCCCCGGTGCGTTGTGTTGTGGTAACGCTGGTTGACTGTGTACTCAGGATGCCCGAGTGTTGCAGGCGTACCGTTCAGTATGGAGATGCTCGACACCCCCATGGACCGGCCCCTGGACGTCTTCATCAGCTACAGACGCTCCACCGGGTCGCAACTCGCCAGGTGAGCTGACACTTCTACCCTGCATGGACATTGGCATTCAGGCCGTTTTATAACAATATATTTAGCAAAGTTTAGTAAATGCCGTAACAAGGTCATATTGACATTCAAGCAGATTTAAGATGCTTAAATTGTGACTTTGAGCGGTCCACTCCTTGCTTAAATGCTAAGATTCATGCAGTACTACCACCACTGCATCAATGTTGTAAATGATTTAACTAGAATGTTAACCTAAAATGATTATCTAAAGGATTTAGTCTAGACTCAAGGAAATATCTTGAAATGGTAATAATTCATTGCATATCCTGTAAAATCAGAATAATGAAGGTGAGATTATCATTAGTTTGGACAGACTTGATTAAGTTGGGAAATAACAGAGTTTAGAAGTTTACATACATGGGTAATGTGTAGTAGTGAATGATATGAGTTTTTCAAAGGCCATACCTAATAAACTAATTCCCAAGTCTCATATCACATTTTCTTGTCCATTTCCAGTTTACTTAAAGTTCACCTACAACTACGAGGATTTACGGTATTTCTGGACATTGAGAAGTTACGAGCGGGAAAGTTTGATGACAACTTACTGAACAGCGTGCGTAATGCCCGGCACTTCATCTTAGTACTCACACCCAACTGCCTGGACCGCTGCATCAACGACATGGAGCAGAAGGACTGGGTACATAAGGTGGGACGTCTTTCTGATCGTCAGTATCCAAACTAAATCTTAGGTTTCATGTATATATTCATAATCTCAAGGGTGGTAGAGGATATGTAATTCTAGTTTTAAAATGTCCTCAGTTATCATGAACGTTAAAACTATTTTAATAAATCATATTTTCTAAGGCCCTTGACTATGATGTACGGCAGAGGTTATTTCACAGGGGTATGAAAGGAAACATGAATTCTCGTATTTATCTTATAAATAATTTAGATTAATATTTGGTGATGGTCAGTACTGGTCTCAATAGAGAGTATACAGATAAGTATCTTTATGTGAATCATGTGTCAGTTAAAGGCTGTGTGACATCATTGTTTACGTGTGTTGTTTATTTTACAGGAGGTAGTGGCGGCCATCGAGGGCTGTGTGACATCATTGTTTACGTGTGTTGTTTATCTTACAGGAGGTAGTGGCGGCCATCGAGGGCTGTGTGACATCATTGTTTACGTGTGTTGTTTATCTTACAGGAGGTAGTGGCGGCCATCGAGGGCTGCTGTAACATCATTCCAGTCATGGACAACTTCCAGTTCCCGGCCCCGGAGGAGCTGCCAGAGGACATGCGGCCCATCTGCTTCTTCAACGGCATCAGGTAACACTGTAAAACTCACTACATGCAGCAACCCATTTAATGATGGGTTATATTAGGAGCTAATTTGGGGCCAATTTTCATTTTTCAGCTACACATTGTATTTGTATTTGTAATGCCTATACAAATGTGTGTGTAAACTTTTAAATTCTATTGATACTTAGAAATGCATAGAATAGAGAAAACCATGTCATAATAAGTTGGGCGACCCCATTCCTCAGGTAGCAAGGGTATATTGGGCCAATGTCAGCAATGATCGACTCCATCGCAATTGTTTTACCAACCATGGCCCATTGAAGGTAATGCATACATTGGTTCTAAAACAAATTACAATGATGGCCCACCCTTGGCAATTCTGATAATGGGCCATCGCTGGGTTGACAGGCCCTCTGATTTTGGATTTATGTATTTCTAAGTGTAAGATTGATTTAGAAGTTTAGACACAAATTGATATAGGCATTATGAATATAAATACACTGTGTAACAGAAAAATAAAAATAGACCCCAAATTAAAGTAAACCTGTGTTGTCCAAGTTGCCTGAGGCTGAAGGGGGCGCTGTGCGCAGAACTGGCCACCATTTTATTTAGACATTTAGTTAGACCTCCTAACTGATGTATATATTAAGATTAATACCTATTACTCAATCCATCTCAGAGTATTTACTAATTTAGACACCTGGTCTATTAACATCAACAAGTCATTGTGCTAGATACAGACACATCAACATCTCCCATATAAATGGCCGCTATATGACGTAAGCACGACTGCAAGACCTTGCACAACTGGTAGAATTACCGTGATAAAGCACATATTGCAATGAAACCTCGAAAATAAGTAGAATTTATCTTTGGCCTTTTTTCTCATCAGCCAATTTTTCAATCTAAGTTTTTAGGAGGAAAAAACATAAAATAACAGGAAAATTCTTCTAAAACATTTTTTACGAGCCATACTTTCTTAAGATTTGGTATAAAGATGTGAAAGTGGCCCCAGAACAAAAAACCTTTTTGTACCAACATGAGCATTATACAGTTAACCGCTAATTAGGGTGTGTCAGACTCCGGATGTTACAGCACATAGGACACACCCTGTTAATTAGGCCTGTACTAAGTGTGTTAGACCCCAGTGCTTGTCACACAATGCTCATTCAGATGACGGCCATAACTTATTTTGATAACATCACAGCAGAGAAAGTAGCTGTGGAGGATGAGATCTATCTTTTCCCAAAGAGTCCTCTTTCAGAATTCTCCAATTCTTTGTGGTTGGCAGATTGCCTTAAAGCAACTTTTGGGAGTATATCAACCCTAAAGGGCATAGCACATTAAAACAACATGTGGCCCTTAACAGGTTGGGAGAGATGCTGTTACATGTTCTATGCCCTAAGCTGTGTGTGACTGTTGCTGCCTCATCATGCCGTTGTTTCCGCGTTACGCGACTGTTGCTGACTGTCCCCACTGCAGGAAACATACAATTTGAGCAACTTTAAGCAACAGTTAAAGTCGGTCAAAGACCTTCTTGCAGCAGCTTTAATTTTTTTTCAGATTAAAGAGGCATAATCACGGAGCGTGTCCCACTCACAATTCTAGTACTGTTCTAATATACTATGTGGTAGTTGCGTGAGTGGTGATATTGCTCCTTTAATGTTGCTTCAATTCGCTAAATATAGAAGGTGATAAAAGGTCAAGTGTAATTGTTGCATAAAACTGCTTAAATTGAACGGCTCATGCAGTGCCTGGTGTTGCTATGTCAATGTCCAGTCAGACTAGTCGTAGAAATCGAAAAAATATATGACCCAATTTTTGCTAAGACTCCCAACATGCCCAACACTTGCAATTTTGAGAATTGCACAATTTTATGCAATTTTCTTGTTGTAGCTCTACGCCAGACTGCACGATTTATGTCCCCGATTTTCATTTCATAAAACCTGGCGTACTTCCCCTGTGTCTGTGCCTATAGTTTATAATATTGGGTCGTAGTTTTCCCCGTGTATGCGACTAGTCTGACCGGCCTTTACCCAATTGTTGCTGATTCATGGTGCCCCTGTTACAGGGTGTTGAATATTGCTGACTCATGCTGCCCCTGTTACAGTGTGTTGAATATTGCTGACTCATGCTGCCCCTGTTACAGGGTGTTGAATATTGCTGACTCATGCTGCCCCTGTTCCCGTTGTGTTGAATATTGCTGACTCATGGTGCCCCTGTTACAGGGTGTTGAATATTGCTGATTCATGGTGCCCCTGTTACAGTGTGTTGAATATTGCTGACTCATGCTGCCCTTGTTACAGTGTGTTGAATATTGCTGACTCAGGCTGCCCTTGTTACAGTGTGTTGAATATTGCTGACTCATGCTGCCCTTGTTCCTGTTGTTGAATATTGCTGACTCATGCTGCGCTTGTTCCCGTTGTGTTACAGCTGGGTGCATGACTACCAGGAGGCCTGTATAGACAAGATGGAGGAGTTCATGAAGGGTCACGTGACCACGCCGCAGCTACCCCGCAGTAAATGCAGCAGCAGCGCGGGAGTCAGCAGCACGCACGGCGGCAGCACGCATGGCGGCAGCTACCACTCCATGCCCTGACCCCCCACCCTGCAGCTTCTGTACCAAGGCAATCCTCCTGCTACTTCACAGACAGGGGCTCACACCAACCTCCCCAGGCAGGGGCCACTCAGTGGTCCACAGAGAGTGGGAAAATCTGATAAAAAGATTCAAAAGAGAAATCTAACATATTAAAGGCCACACCAAAAAAAGTTGGTCTATGGATTTCCCGCACCACATTTTCGGAAATGCACGTTTTCTTTTTAAAAAAAGAAAAATTGTTTATGGAGGCGCCTGCATCATTTTCTGAAATAATTTTTTTTCTTTAAAAAAAAAAAGTCCCCTCCAAAAAAAGTTACCCCTTCCACTCAATTCAAGGTTAAAATCCGCACACAAATTTTTTTTTGGGAAATTTTCTTTTTTTAAATCGCCCGAAAAACAAAATCTTAACATTAGGAATGGATACACCGGGTTTGCTCTTTCAATATATGTCATAACTGAAGTGGCCAAGTAAGCTCCCATGAAGTTTCAACACATCCCTGAAATTTTAATGAATTCTGAGAATACATTTGATTCAAACTTGAATTGGTCCCTGCCTATTGTTGGTGTCTACCCCTGAAAAATACACCATACTGTTCACTAAACTCAACATACGTAAATATATTTCAAACGTCTTTAAGGAAGTCTTGTTATATTTTGTAAGGTATTATTTCTTGCTACTTGCTATCATTGACCTCCCCCAATGTATCATTAGCACCTTGTATTGCTTCATGTAGATGTCATTTGTAGATGTCATTTGTGTATTACCTGTATTAGTCACACCATCCTCATACCTGACAACATCCATCACCATTTCAAAACAAAACCTTTTACATATTGTTCATAGATGTTGTCCAGCGAACCAAATTAATTTAGTCTCCAAAACTTCCACTTCCTTTTGCAGCATTCAGACCTGTTTCATGGCTTGTACAGAATTTCCAAATTCCCACCCCTGTGTTTGTAGCATCCCTTAATCCTCCCCTAACACCTGGACTTTGGCTTTATTCCAGGAGGAGGGGAGCTGCATCAGGCAAGACAGTATCATCTGTGAATATTTGGTTCCAAAAAAAAAGGACTTGCATCAAAATAAGAGTTTTTGGGAAACCTGTATTACTGATTCATGACCTGTCAGTCAGCACTAATCCCTGCCACATCTTTAGGCCTAAAATAAAGTCGTGTTCCGGTGTACCGACCGACCCTGGGTTTAAGGGGCCGACCCTAATTCCATTGGGCCATTTTTTTAGATATTTGAGAAAATTTAAGACATTTTAGGCGATTTTAATACTAAAGTTGCCTTTTTTAGCAAAAAACTAAATTGTAAAAAAAAAGAATTGTGACCTACCTACCTTTTTTATTTTTGGCCATGTTAACGGAACACAACTCTTTTTTTTTCATATGTGTCCTCGGCGGAGGGACCTCTTGCCCTTCCATCACTTACCCAGAATTCAATGTGTTGGCAGGTACTGGATCAGTATACTGCTGGAAACCCTTTATTGGGCCATGTCGTTTTGATAACTTGGATTACGGGACTTCCAAACTAATTTCTCACACATTTTGCCCCAATTTTGATACCAATTTTCCCCTTCGGGCAGAGGTAAACAAAGAGAAATTTGCCTAAAATCAGTGATAGTTCTGTAATCCAAGTTATCCAGATAAAGCGGCATTGGTGAGCTGCACATGGTTGTCATGGTGACTAAGGGGTTGTCATGTTGCAGGTGGATCCATGACTACCAGGACGCGTGTGTCGACAAGATGGAGAAGTTCCTGACCGGAGAGCTGAGTGTCAAGGCCGTGCGACCCGCGCTGTCCAAGGGCAGCAGCTTCGGGTCAGAGTCTCACTCAGCCCTGTTCAGGATGGGGTCCACAGACGACAAGTCTCCTCCCTAACACGGGTTGTCTGGTTACCGCCTCACACAAAGACTGCATCCAGGGCTGCCTGCATCCAGGGCTGCCTGCATCCAGGGCTGCCTGCATCCAGGGCTGCCTGCATCCAGGGCTGCCTGCATCCAGGGCTGCCTGCATCCAGGGCTGCCTGCATCCAGGGCTGCCTGCATCCAGGGCTGCCTGCATCCAGGGCTGCCTGCATCCAGGGCTGCTGCATCCAGGGCTGCTGCATCCAGGGCTGCCTTCATCCAGGGCTGCATTCATCCAGGGCTGCTGCATCCAGGGCTGCCTGCATCCAGGGCTGCATTCATCCAGGGCTGCCTGCATCCAGGGCTGCCTGCATCCAGGGCTGCCTGCATCCAGGGCTGCATTCATCCAGGGCTGCCTGCATCCAGGGCTGCCTGCATCCAGGGCTGCCTGCATCCAGGGCTGCTGCATCCAGGGGACTGATTACTTCTAGAGATGTTGGAGTCAGGGATATCCCTGAGGATAGGGGTATCCCTGGATATAAAATGGGGATTCCCCTGAAAACAGGGATTTCCCTGAAGTGGGAATTTCCCTGAAAATAGGGATTTCCAAGTCCCCCCTGTTTTCAAACGGTTTTTCAGGGTAATTGAATACCCTTTTCAGGGATGCTACCCAACTTACATCTCTGTTATCGTGTCGGGCATTCAGGATCCCTCTAAAGAGGCATTTTAGTTTGGGATAACACTACATCTGGATCTTGCTGCCATCTGGTGTCAAAATGATGAACTACCGATGACAACAATGGCAGTGTCAGAATGGTGTGATGCGGTGTCTGTGAGGGAAGCAGGATGTGGAACACAGCCATGATGATTCAGCACCACCATGATGACTCAGCACCACCATGATGACTCAGCACCTCCATGATGACCCAGCACCTCCATGATGACTCAGCACCACCATGATGACTCAGCACTACTGGATACCAGCAGCCTGAGGTCACATGTCAGGGATTGCAGTCTCCTTCAGGTCATACCGACCATCGTCATGTCCAGTCGCCGAGGATCTCTAAATTTGCTGCTGAATTTGAGCACAAAGTAATGCGGGAAGCAAACTATGGCGCTAAATCTTGTTGGCGGGAGACAAACTTGGAGTATTACGGCTACACATATTGTTTCAATGGGTTCCACATGTTACATATAGAGTATTACTGTAAGTACTTATACATACTGTATGTTTGTAACGCTAGGTGAGAGATGTTACTATGATGAGCTCTACATGGCTACATTGCTGGACTTCACTTGATGGGTGCCTCACCTGTATATTCACATACTACTAGGCTGAATGCTGAGCATGCACACAGATGTGAAAGGTGCGTGCAGGGTCCTATGGAGATGCCGTAAAATTCCCGCGGACTACCCCCGGGTCGCATGTAAACCAAACTCAGCTTTCATTTGATACCAAACATGCCTATGTCAGGCGCTGGTCATACAAGAATTTTTATTACTATAGAATGTTACTAAATATAAATCTTTAGGTTCAGCTTATAGGAGTTTCTTGATTTGGGGATGCAAGTTGTATGCGGGAATTTACGGCACTCCTAAGGACATGACAGAGAGGCGTGTTGTACTAAGTATCGAGTGAAAGAGTGTCGCGTTCATAAACGAGGTGAGATAAACTTGAAGCAGACGGACTGTCTTATGAAGAGCTTCACCCCGGCTGTCATTCACATAAACCCTGTACATAATGTAGACATAATGTGGTCCTATCATGTAGACGGTACGGCTGGGAATCTGGCAGACAGATTACGGTGTCTCTATGTCTGTAGTGATGGCTGCACTCTATGTGGCAGGAGCTACCCTATAACTGGGGGAGGTTGGTGTAGAGGACCGGCCTCTGCACCACCAATAGCTGAGCCTCCAACGGAGCAACACAGTAGGGCTAACAATCATAACCAGGTCATAGCTTTGCAAAATTAGTAAATAATTTGTCACTTTTTTGTCCGATAATTTATTGCTATGCACAGCGGAAATGAATGTTTTATGTAGTATTATTTGTATGACATTTTATATATCGTTTATATTGTTTCACTTACTAGTATTGAGGCATTTAAATTATTTTGATTAAGTTTATTGTTGACATATAGGCAGTTTTACACTAAGAGCGATTAATAGTTAAGCAATTTACAGCCATAAATGGTTGACTACAGCATTGATTTGTTCTGTATTGTTTATATTGAAAGTTTCCAGAAGAGTTGAAGTAATTGATAGAATCCAATTTCACAAACTTTCATTTTCAGGTGAACTGTAAACACCGACAAAATTTATTCAATATCAATGCATTTAAACCTACATTACTGTATGTGGTCACTGACGGTGGGTATCCCGGGCCTCACCAGTAGTCTCACTACTTTATCATGTTGTTTTTGACCAATTTACATTTTCCTCAGCTCCAATTGGATTAAGGGTCTGTATTTTTCTGACTGGAGTTTTCTAAATGATGCGTCATGCCGAAATAAAATACTGTGGTTGGGTGCACATTGAGAATCAGTTTCTGTGCGCGGCTTGTACCTCGGTATGTGATGGATATCTGTGACCCTTTAAGGGCGGCATGATGCATTAATGAATCATGCCCTTGATCACTTTAATCATGGGCTGTTTGTATTTTGTACAAATTGTCATCCAAAGACTTGGGCTAGAAAATGTCATATAGGAGGAGATTTAAATCCCAGACACCCATATAAGTGAACAGGGAAGCACCATTAAAGTGTTCCTCAACTAGATGAGTATTATCATTATTTGCAGTTCATGGTTGACCATTCAGCTTTAACTGAGTAGCACCATGAGACTATTGTACAGTTGTATATATATTGAATGTTGGCTGAAGTCCCAGAGAGGCCGGTTTTTATGTATGCGCATCGACGTTGAATGCTAGGTAGCTGTTGTTTATGAATGGAACTCAGAGTATTGTAGATGGAATGGATCTTTAATCATCTCAGAACCACTCTTACTAGACCTGGTAGCCAAAACTTTTATAATATCAAACAATATCTTAGGTACAGCCCTCTGATCACACTAAGTCATGAATTTATAATGTGCAAAACTAATTTGGCATTTGAGTAATAATGTCATATTGTGCTGTAATAGGTGCAGCACTACTGCCTATAACAACCCTAATGTACCACAATAAGTAATAATGTCATATTGTGCTGTAATAGGTGCAGCACTACTGCCTATAACAACCCTAATGTACCACAATAAGTAATAATGTCATATTGTGCTGTAATAGGTGCAGCACTACTGCCTATAACAACCCTAATGTACCACAACAAGTCTGCATTTACAAGCAACATATTTTATACATACATAACTTGTCCTGGAAATAATCATGAGAAATATTTCAGGAAAGGTCATCTATACAAATATATATATAATTTTGTTGGACATCACTTTATTTTGTAAGGATCCATATGTGGCTAGCTATGGATTCTCAATTTTCCAACACCTTAAAACATTCTAACCATAGACCAAATTGATGCGCTGAGTATTGAACATACTTTGCTGGCAAGCCCGCACTGTGTGCATTTAAGGATTACTAGCCAGTGACCCTGACAACCTGATGGAAGTCAATGATGAAACCTTATATCGAATTAACATAAGGTCAGCACGGCCCTGACCAAACCCGGTGGATACAGAATCTTCGCTAAATAAGTATATATCATACCCGAATGCATCTTAGTCCAATAGAACGGGATGCATTAGCCCCCCCCCCCCCCCCAAAAAAAAGAGTTCTGTTCAGGTATCCCTAGAGACCCTATTTTATCTTCTTCTTTTTTTTGGAAGGCTTTTTTTTCTACGAGAAAAATACCTTTTCTACCTGAAACTTTTTTTAATGAAATCATATGAAAATCGAAGGAATTTTGTCTCCAAATCCTTAAAAAGATTCGGTAAACAAAATTTTAAAAATCGACGTACCTACCTTATTTTTTGGGGGCCATGTTACCTGAATACAACTTTTTATTTGGGCCTTTTCTACAGCAGACCTTATGAAGGCCCCTAGTGTCTGCTGTACAGGATAGATACCCATCTACATGTGCCTGTCTGATGATGATGATGATGATGATGATGATGATGATGATGATGATACGAGGAGCTAGAGGTTCCTCTGTTCTCCACACAATGGTATAAAATATGATGTACAAAAGTTCTCAAGTAAAGTAAAGCATTGTTGCATAAAATGTTACTTGTGTGTTTTTTTTTTTTTTTTAGTATCTCACTATAGAGCTGTAAAAAAATTTTACTCATTTCAATTCATTGATGAAATGATGCTTTTGGTAAATAAACAGGGAGCTAGTGAAGATTTTCAGACTACCGTAAAACCTCTCTGATAAGTCGACCTCCCTTTTAAGCCGACCCCCAGTTTGAGAGAATAATAGAAGCCGAGTTTGGGCACATTTAAACAGGGTGTAACTATGATGTATGTGATAGAAAACCTCCCTTAAAAACCGACCCCCACCTCTTTGAGACAATGCTATATACCGAAGCCTAAAATTCCAAAAAAGGTCGGCTTATCACAAAGGTTTAACGGTAAGTGTCCTTAATGAAATTAGCAAATTAACTAATGCCGATCTAAAAAATCACTAATTGTGGTTACAGACTTATTCTGATTACAAACAATTGGTCAAACGAATCAGCTGCAGCTAGTGCTGCCACTTTATATTCTACAAAAAGTATACATTTTATTTCAGCAATTTTGCTGATTTATATTTTATTCATGCCTTTTTTTCTCTCGCTCACATACACAAATCAGCCCTGCCCTAGGCTCTGCTCTTGAAGTAAGAAAGGAAATTGGCAAAAAGATAAACTCTCACTAGCAATGATAATCCTGGCACCTGCTGCTGCAGGAGATATGTTAGTTCACGGAGTATCAATTTCAATTCAATTTCAATTTGTTTTTATTCACAACCTCATCAGAGGTAAAGGAATGAAGAAAAGAGGTCAGATTTAGCCGGTAGTTACATTGGCATCACTGTACAAACAATATAGAGTATCATGTCGTATGGATATGTATGCAAGTATGAATCTACTTCTAGTAATAACATTTGCGTATAGTAAATGAGTATAACTGGTCATCCGCTGACTGTGGCATGCTTTCCACAGTCGGTGACCAGCTGTCAGCACCAATAGATATATAGCATGCATAATAATCACTAATGAGCACCACAATTAACCTGTTGTGAGACAGGTGATATAGATATTAGCGTTATAGCACCTTGCCTCTTTAGAGGTCTTATGTGTTGGGGACCACATGTGCAGTCAGTTATTATCATCTTAATTTTTAAATTCTACTTTTTGTTACTTTGTTTTGATCTTTTATTTTTTGGTTTGATTCTAGGCTTTCTTTTAGATTTCCGTTCAGGCCTGAATTTGTTCATTATAATGGTGCAAAACTTTGACAGGTTTGACAGGACAAGGGGGTCTTTGCTATTAAATAGTTCATCGAATGTGGGTGGCACTAGGTGGCATGCGCTAGACAGTTACAGTAGGTCACGTGGAAGTAATTGGTTTTCCTCTGTGTTTCCATATAGCATAATGCATATCATGGGTCATCCACAATGTTTACAGACCATCTTCCTATAGCCATAGCTTACTACATCATCCCTCACACACAGTGTATCAGCATATTGGATAGGGCTGACCATCAACATCTAGACGAAGGCACTTTTATATGCAAATAGTATTATACGGGATAGCTCTCCCAGGTGAGAGGACAAACGTTTAGAACGTTATCTTAATCTTAATATCTTAATTCAGTGTCTTATTTCGGGGCAGCCATGTAGAAGAAAAGAAACGGGGGTTGGGGGGGGGGGCAGATCCCCCCATTACATACTAGTCGTAATAATAATACGTGTAAAGGGGCATTCTCACCACTCGCACTTAACCACACCCTTACCTCACCCCAATCTCATATAACTACAAAAAAAAAAAAACCTAAGGATACTGCCCCTATGCAGTATTACTATGAAAGCCGAATAAGTGGGGAAAATAAATTTAAATGATTTATTTATAATGGTCGAAGCGGCCTTGCATCACACGAGGAGTATGGCCAAGAGTTTATATGTAGAAGGTAAGATAGCGACATCTAGGTTTCTGGTACTAAAGTTAAGACAAATAAGACCGTCTTAATGGTCTTAATAAGATAACGGTCTAAACATTTGTCCTCTCACCCAGGAGTGTTATCTCGTGCATGACTTTTATATACTGGTACTGTAACTTTGCCCTGTTTTGGACCTGAAGTCGAGTTCTGACAGCCTCACCCTTTGTATGCCTTGTAGAATACCCAAGAATTTACACGCCATAAATCAACATGTATACTGTTCTATCCAGAAGGAATTTAGGAACACCTTTGATTTTTCATCCACAATTATGGCTCTAGACCCCTAAATTCGATATGGCGATGTGGGCCTTTCTTAAAATGGACATGCGACATGAGGCCTAGTGACATGCAACATGAGGCTTATTGACAGGGGACATAGACATTTCTTAAAATTGACATGGCACATGAGCATCTTTAGTGACATAGACGTGCGACATGGTCATTTCTTAAAACCTACCGTAAAACCCTGCCTTTAAGACGACCCCGCCTTTTAGACGACCCCCCAACTTGAGAAAAAAAATCCGTCTTGTACAAAAAAAAAATCACATTTAGGAAAACCCCACCTTTAAGAAGACCCCCGATTTTGAGGAATTTTGGGGCTCAAGGCCCCGTCATAGGCCCCCTTCATATCAAATTTTCTAGTTTAAAACAGCTGTGGTGGCACTGAATTATTCACCACATCCCATTATCCCGACTTATTACTATTGTAATTGGATAAGTAACCAAATAAACCCCTTTAAAAGGTAAATGAAAACCCTTCATACTCGCCCCTTTTCTTCTTCTTTTTTTCAAACATTTTTTCAAATCAAATTTTAGAAAACCCCGCCTTTAAGACGACCCCCTAACTTGAGAATAAAATCCGTCTTGTGCCAAAAAAAAATCCCAAATAAAATCCGTCTCAAGGGCGGGGTTTTACGGTACATGCGACATGGGGACCCACCCCCCCCCCCCCCACCCATCAAGGGCCCCACAATTATAACCCAATCAGCAGCAAGAACCCCCTTGAATGCAGACCAGTATACGATATGTGACTGGGTACAGATGTTGCCATTTACTTCCATGTGAACTGTAGGGTAGTGTCACTGACATACATTGTTTGTCTGGAGTCCCGGGGGGGGGGGATACTTGAATTCTTTTCTGATACAGGTGTGCGGCTGGACCTATGACAACCCTTACCCTTGCTAGGGAGCTTTTGTGTCCAAAACATACCCTTGCTAGGGCACTTTTGGCCCAGAAATCCTTGTTTTGACGAGAAATATCACGAAATATATACTCAATGGGTCATTTAACAGAGAAATTTTCTTCATGTCCGGGAAAAGTTCGGGAAAAATAGGAAAAAGTGGAAAAGTTCGGGAAAAATAGGAAAAATAGGAAAAAGTGGTACATTTTGGTGAAAAACATGTCATTTTAAGCAAAAAAAATGACCCTTGCTAGGGAGATTTTGCAAAGAAAAAGTACCCTTGCCAGCCGCACACATGTGTATACAAATTATACCAAGTGCCCCCCCCGGGTCTGGAGTACACTCACACTTTCAGCACACGTGGATCTGGATACTCTGCTAGATTTTCTTGCCATGTTACCTGAAACAAACCTTTTCTTTTTTTTGGCCTAATAATAAGATTTATCAACATAATAGATTTTATTCACCCCACTCCTGCCTTCACTTGTCTCTCGGGGGCACAATAACTCTGGGTTTATTGATCAGCAAAACCCATAGCTGACTGCATTACTGACAGCAGAAGCTTAAATTTGATACCAAATTTGCCTATATTTCTCCAATTTTTAGCATATTTTTCATCAAAAATATAAAATTAAAAAAAAAAAAAGTTTTCTCCAAATCATGATTTTTATGATGCGCACGAAGCTGAGTAACAACCTTTTTTTTGAGTAGCCTAGCATACAGTGGATCCATCTATGGTCATTGGGAGCCCTGCTATGTCCCAGGCCTAGTGTGAACAGAGGGTTGTCTTATCAACTACCGGTATACTGACATCTAATCAACAAAGAGGCACATATGTGAGTTAATATTGAAAAAGCTAAGTGTCTAGAGATATGCATCGAACCACAATTGGGACTACGAACCTCTTATTTTGTCTGCAATGAGGACTTCTAGTTCACCCCCGATCAAAACATGGGGATCTCTCACCAGTCAAGTATGGTAATACTTGGCTGGCCTGCTAGCTACACCGAGCACAGCTGGACTTTGTAACAAGGAATTGATTACTCCCCCCGACTAAGTTTTGCTTTTCGGGAGCGGCCGCCCCCTCTCCCAATCACAAATACCGATGGAATGGAAGTTTGTCACGAGTAATCAAATGGGCAATAAGTGACTGCTCCCGTAACTAAGAACATCTATCTGTTATGCTCCTCACCTATATATCTCAATGGACTGACTACTCAAATGTCAAGCAGATCTCAAGTGTGGTGTTTACTGAACTCTTATAGATTAGCCTCTGAGTGACTACTCCGCTAGCGTACAGTACATTTAACGTATAGTAGTGTCTCACCAAATCGATAGTTTATGCCCAGGTACAATCTATGATCAGGTGCACTCTATGACTGGCATGAACGAAAAAGGCTTATTTAGAACAGATGTACATATAAAATGGCCGGGAAAGTTAATTGATGCTTTAGGGCTTTATGATAGGCCTACTGATTTGATGGTATTATAATTCAAAAATATTTGAAATTCACACTTGCCAGTCATAGATGGCACCTGGTCATAGACTTTCAACTTGCATCGATTTGGTAAGACACAACTTTATAGTCATAAAAAAAACGGGGGTCTAGAGGGACTAGTATACCACTACAGTAAATTCCCATCTACAACCCGCGGGTTGTACACAAACCAAACTCAGTTTTCTTTTGATACCAAACAAACCTATGTAGGATGCGGGTTACACAAGGCTGTGTCTCACGACCTTGGGCCATTGTTTTTGTCTCTGACCGGATGCCAGCTCTGACCGGGTGCCAGCTCTGACCGGGTGCCAGCTCTGACCGGGTGCCAGCTCTGACTGGGTGCCAGCTCTGACCGGTGCCAGCTCTGACCGGGTGCCAGCTCTGACCGGGTGCCAGCTCTGACCGGCCTGAATAAAAACGGGTTATTTAGGGCAGATGATGATAAAAATGGACAACTAATGACTAGTTTAGAGAGTTATAACATCCATTAACCTTTTCAGCCAAATTCTATCTCGATCTGCCCTAAATAACCCGATTTTATTCAGGCCGGTCAGAGCTGGCACCTGGTCAGAGACAAAAACATTGGCCCAAGGTCGTGAGACACAGCCACAAGGGTTTTAATCACTATACAAGAGAACCAAAATAACATTTTTCAGATAAAAAAATGGGTTATAGGATTCTCCTGAGTTTGGGGTGCGGGTTGTACGTGAGATGTGGGTAGTAGGCAGGCATTAAGGTAGTACAGGCTGGGTGTCTTTATTTTTTTGAAATACAAGATGTCCTTTGCTGTAGCACTGAAGGGACGTATTCAATGCCCCCCATTGAATACAATGTGGCCGTATTCAATGGGCTAAGAAAAAGTTGTTTTTCATTCATTAAATGGCTTCAAATTAAAAAAAAAACACAAATGCCAACTACATTGATACCACTCTGATGTATTTCACTCGTGGGGGCTGGGGCGCATTCCACTCAGCCTGTGGCTTCGTGGGATACTGTCCCAGCCCCCACAAGTGGAATACAACAGAGACGGTATCAATGGGCGTTGGCATTTGTCTATGTATTTACACCGGGTGTTTGGTCTGACCCAGTGGCTTGGTCCCAGACTCACAATGTCCACAAAGCCCACAGTTGTACTCACGGTGGCAGTTGACAACTGGGCCTCTACCTCCATGTCTACTATGCCTGTGTCTATAGAAGGGTAGACTCACCTTGAGTCGGACATATGCCCTGAGACGGACACTTGAAGCTGTGTAGATCTTTATTATATCTTTATTTGTCAACAATTGCAAAGATTAAGTTTAAAAAGCCACTTCAAGTTTTATCCTGCATAGATAAGTAAGAATTTCAGTGCTCGTCTCAGGGTATGTGTCCGGCTCATAGTGAAGCCACCCTAATTCAAATCAGAAAAGGAAAAGAGATTCCAGAGGGAATATACTGATTTTAGGCCTGGAATGTGTTTTGACGTACACCTTAGGCATTATTAAGTACAAAATAGTTGTTAGCGTATGTCAACTTACAAACACAGTGTAAAGGTGTCATGTCCTACTATGATAAGATCCTATAGCCCTTGGAGTAAGATAAAGGCACTTATTCCAGTTAACAACTTAACAGAGTTCAGGACAAGGTCTATCAGTCAGCAGACTAGTGTGAGTCCTTGTGTCTGATATGGGCTGAGTGCACAGGTTGGACAAGATATGACACAGATGTTTGTTTAATATAATGCAAATTCATCGTCAGTACTCCAGCGCCTTTATTGACTCAGGGTTCTTGCCCAGTGTTGTATTGTTACTCACCCACATGCTCACCCATATGTATTCAAGCCTGGTCTCTAAAGTTCCCTGATTTAATTTTTATTTGTGGTGGTGCACTGTTTTTGTCAACCATTGAACAGCGTTACATATGTAGTGAATATATTTCAAAACTCAACTCAAACGTCAATCTTTCAATCAACCGATCCAATTAAGAAGAGATGTTATAATATGAAAAGGCTTAACTTTTACATCAAAAATATCAAATATATGAACAAAAAGTGATTTTCACTCCAATGATTCTTGATTGGTGGATTTTCCTTTATTTAGACTGATAATGATATCAATGAGTTGTTTGCCTGCAGGTAAGGTCATGGCCAGCTGAATATGTTCACGGTCTATGTTCAAACACGGTGTGTTGAATAAGACCAGGTCTTGTATATAGGGGGCTTGAAATAACTCTTGAGCACTAAAAATGGATTTTGATAACTGGTTTGTGTCCCACATTGCAACACTGTCATTGTATGTGTCACGCGCGATATCGGAAGTTGCGCAATATCGGGACTCCTACATGATTATAAAGTATATTATAAAATATATCAGTGTACCCCTCAAACAGAAATGTATGGCAAGAAATGCACCTGCAAGGACATTATTTTGTATCATTTGAGGCCCAGGCAGCCAAACCCCTAGTGTTTTATCACAGCAGAGGCATTTCTGCCACACAATAATATGGTTTAAAGATGCCAGTGTGTATTACTGTGAGGGCTGGTTTGGTGGTGCGGGGCATGCAGGTCAGTAATACAGCAGCATGACACCGTAGAGCACGAGACATCCTCCTGATGACACCTAAACCCTTCAAGGCTTGCATACTGTTAATGTAGATAATTCCACGAGAAAATATGTACAGAGCGAATATTGTTATACAGTATTGAATTGAAATGCCAAATTTTTAAAAATCAGATTTTTTTGAATACATGCCAATTCACGCAAATTTATACATGCGGAAATATCTACATTTACAGTCGTACCCTGATGCAGTATGGCCCTTTGTTGTCGTGAATGCAGCAGTAACTCACCAGGGCTGCATCCCTTCAAGGACACAATAGTGTACTAATGCATCATACCCTCGGTCGTCATAATGCATTAACGCAGCCCCGGTGAGAAACTCGCCCGGGCTGCTACACACAGAAGGTGAGACACACAGAACATGATATACCGTATTTGACGTAATAAGCGCCCTCTCCCTAATAAGCGCCCCCCCCTTTTCAGATTTTTTCCAGATTTAAAAAAAGTGTATTTCTCCGATCTTGTTACTGACTTTCACACCTGTGTGTAACATGGAGCACTTCACACCTGTGCAGGTGTTAAGGTCAAGCCAAGTGTGAAGTAATAGAGGTGTGTAGAAGCCTTCTACTAGTTCTAGAGGCCCATGAGGCCTGTACAATGAGTGTATTTAAAAACCATGGGGGCGCTTATTAGGATGAATATTTGAGGCTAATTTTTCCACTTAAAATAATTTTCTAAGCGCCCAGGGCGCTTATTACGTCGAATACGGTATGTGTGTCATGTTGTTAACATTGATGTCTGATGTATCAGAGCTGCCCTGAATGATGCATCAATGCAGAACCAGAGTGCAGCTCACAAGGGCTGCATTCATGCATCAAGTCAATCCTATGGGTACCTGAGGGCTGGCATGATGCCATCCCGGGAAGGTATCATATCATATCTGAAATCATGCCGTAGACTGGAAGGGGTGTTACAAACATTGCATCCATAAACAAAATGTCCATTTCCATACTTTTGTATTTCAATGCATATAACGATTACAATGTTGCCCTTTATTATAGAACACTTTGGCCTAGTATAAAAAAGTATGCTACAGGAAACTTCAGAAAATATATCATCTCAGTGAAAGAAGCTTTACAAGAATATGTGATTTGTCAATAAAATTTTATCAAACCTAAAAATCTGTATTTTCATATCTAACATGAGTTAGTCACCTGTGCTGCCTTCATACACGATGTTGCTATCAAAGGTCAACGAGTTCATCAGTAGAATTGTTTTTAGACAGCTCTGCCTCCTTGTCAATACAATCACAGTATGGTATGTTTTATGAAAAAGAAATAATCACTTACAATAATGTACCCATCGCATTGAGAAATAACTCATGTCAATTATCATCTTTGACATCCTTTGGGTTTCCTTCATGCGATGCTAGGTTAATTAAAACCTGAGAATTACCCTTAGTAAATGAATTTGGTGTAAATGTTACAGTTATGAGAAAAACGTTTTCAATTAAATTGCCTATATCCAATTTTTACCAAATCTATATGTTCCACAGACTGTATTGAAGTATTTAAATTTGAATTTCCCCCATTCCTTTAATACTATTAGTATTAAGAGAATGGGGGAAATTCAAATTCTGTCCATATTCAGTAATAGCTCAGAAAGAGGGCCTGATGGAGCCCAACCAGGGGCGTTCACATTGTATTTTCAATGAGTGTAATAAAAGCATGCCTGCTTTTATTACCCCCAAGGATTGCCTAAAATAATCACAGGAATAGGTAGAAAGAGAAGTGGTGTTTTGGACAACATCCTGCATCAATTTAGAGAAGATTGAATCTAGAGTGCCACTGATTGGATATAGGCACTGTAAGTGGTGACCTAGTGTGTCTTGACCTTGTGCCTGGTGCCGCACACTGCGCTGGTTCCCCAGGCACACAGGGCTACCAGCAGACACACAACAACAACCAGACTGAGCTGTACAACAACCAGGATATCTAACATGTAGTAGGAGTACCACGCCATCTTCAAGGCATGGCTGCGTAGATGCTCCCCACCAAACTCCAGAACATGTTCGATCCAGTACACAGAGGTTTCCCGGGCATCCATCGGTGAACTCTTCAAGATCCTGGCTGCTTTCTGGGTCTTCTCCCTATAGGACGGGTTCTCAATGAGTTCTGCCATTTGTTTAGTCAGGCCCTCAGCGGTGAATGTAGTTATGTCTGATTTGAGTCCATAGCCATGTTTCACCATACGGAATGCATTGTGAGGCTGTTCAGCAAAAAGTGGAAATGCCAACATCGGGACTCCGTGGTAGACAGACTCGTACTGACCATTGTTACCTGAATGAGTGATGAAGAGCCTGGTTTTGGGATGTGCTAAGAGGTCATTCTGTGGCAGCCATTTCATCACCTTTACATTGGCAGGTACTTTACTATTAAACTTCCCACTGTACCTCCAGAAAACAATCTCCTTCCTCTCAGCAAAGGCTTTCAAAAACTTATCTGCAATGTAGTCAGGAAAATGGGCAATCAACGAGCCAAACGAGACGACAATGACACCTTCTGCCTGCTCAATCATATTGTTGACACTTGGCTCTAGTGGTTTGGCTGGTTTACATGTAAGACACTCAACATTGATAATATTGGGAGTAAGAGGTGCTGGAAACTCCAGAATAGCACCACGGGAAACCATGAACAGTTCAGCTTTACGGTCGACGTCCCTCCAAGTGGTTACTTCAGGATCCTTACTGTACTTCTGAACCAAGGTTGTGTCCTTTACTGCGGGGAACGGTCCTGTGGCGGGAATACTCAACATGATAGTCATCGCTGTATTCTTCAACCTTTCTAAGAAGGTCATGTCGTCAGATGACAGCATCAAGACGAGGGGAGTGAATGAGGGCAGGACGGGGGTGCGCGTCATCTCCATATCCAGCATAGGGGGGACAGAGACAAAGGGGAGCTCATACTTCAGTGACATAAACGTGAGGCAGGTAGAGAGGGGGAACACATCGACCAGTAACAGGTCAAACTTCAGGCTCCGGATGGTTTTATCCAGATTAAGGTCCAGGTCCATGTCCCTACATTCACCCCCTGCTATAGCAGATCCCTCAGCGAAATCCTGCTGCTTACCAGAGAGTGCATCCTCGAGCACGCTGTCAGAGTTTAGACTCATGATGTTACTTCCTTCTGGGGTGTGGTACCTCAATATCTGTGAAATATAATGTTTGAATGTATATATTAAATCCTATATTTAGAGAATACACTCTTCATAACTATCATTGACTCCCAAGGTATCATACTTCCTTATTAGAAAAAGTGAAAAGTATGCCTCAATAAAACTCAACTGAAGCTGAATATACAAATTCAAACCATGGGGCAGGGCTAAGACAAAAGACACACCTCGGTTATTTCACATACTCTCACATCTCCTCACGTATCTGAGGTTTAAGTTAGATCCCTCGTAACTGAGTTATGTAATGCTAACAATGGTAGATGGCTGGTGGCCTCATTGGCCTCAGTCTGTTGTGGTTATTTTGATATACACTCAGTTACTCGTGGGGTATTGATTACATGGTCTTTGTGTGAGAGACCCTGGGTCTAAAAGTAAAAAAAGTACATCTACCCTGAAAGCTGAAATATTTTTCAATCTCCCCCCCCCCCTCCCAGGAAAGGGGTTGAACATTTTGGTCCCCCCAAGACTTTTTAGATTTAACCTGGCAAACCACTTTGGGCTATACAGACATGTGTTTTTTTGCGGAAAAGGGGGTTACATTGTTTTTGCCCTCCCTAGAAGAGGTCGTAACTTTTTCTTGGTCCACTCCAAATCCACCCCACTTGTAAAACAGGGAACACTCCCTAAGAATAAAATAAAACAAAATAGTGCCACCTTCAGACTGATACGAAATATCAGGTAACATTGCCTACCTTGAAACCCTTTTCCTCCAGTCCCTTTGGTACAGGCATCTTATCACTGTAAATGGTGTACACCTCATGTCCACGTTCTATCAGTCCCTCTGCTACTGAATGCACCATCAACATGTGGGAACCAAACTGGTGACTGACACAGAGAACCCTGGCTCCGTCACTCGTCCTGCTCTGTGAAATAACCAGCAATACCAGCAGGAGTACTGCAGGAGTTACCCTCGGTGCCTTCATGGTGGGGTCTGACTTCTGTCACTGACGGGAGGATCGTCACTGATAGAGATCCACTCCCCGGCAGGAGTAATGCACACACAAACACTACCTACAGCTCAGCTCCCCAGTAACCCTATGTTGAATTGTGTCTCTGCTCCAACCTTATTGTTCACATTGTATTTTTGCTCCAATCTCCATGTTCAAAGGAATTTAGTTTTTCTCACGACATATTGTCAGAAAAAAGTGCTTTCACTTGAAAAAACATTCAACGCCATCTATTTTAGGTTACAGTAGAGATAGTACCTGAACATGTTCTGTGAGGTTAAGGACACGTTATCCATTTTCTGCATATCTATAGAGGGTCAAAGGACCTTGCTGCTTCACTTCACAGGTAGGGAACATATTACTGTATCAGAAACATCACTGCATTGACATTGACATTCAAATTAAATCCCAGCATTCATGCAGTATTGGTCAAGCAGAAAGCATGTTGGTGCAGAGATACCACGTGATCATGAGTGCAACCTACACATAGGCTGCTTAGAGAGTAGGGTAGGTGGGTACAGAGGGGGGGTATGGGGCAGAGATACTAAAAGAGTGCAGGGGGGGGAGGCTGCTTAGAGAGTGGGGGAGGAGAGGTACAGTGGGGACTGAGATAGTACACACAGCGTGCCTATCCCAAGTTGCAAACATAACTGGGCCCCAGTTGGGCTGGCAACTGGGCCCCAGTCGGGCTGCCCGACTCGGGCCCCTTGAGAACGGGCACTGAGCAAATGTCTGCACCCAAGCGGGCTAGCCCAAACTGGGCCCCAACTGGGCCCCACTTTCATATTTTAAGTTTACAACTTACATAATAGGCCAGTTTAGTAATTGATTTTAATGACTAATATCTAATTGGGCATTGGATGGGCACAGGTAGGGCTGACCCAAGTTAGGATTCAGCTGACAATACCTGCAGGAAGCCTTTCAAGTCACACATTTTCTACTTAGAAGAAAGAAAATGCATTCATCAAGTTCAAGTCAGCAATGATAAGACTTGTGCAAGTGGCTATTTTAGTAAGTCTAGATACTACTTCATCTTAGCCATCAAATCCTTAGCTGATACTTTTAGGATATGTGGGTTTGTGTCTTATAGTTAATTTTGAACCACAGGATAGGGGTCTCCAGGTGAATACTTCATTTTCTACCTTAATTTTCACAGTAAGATAGAAACTTCCATATATGTTATCAGACTGCATTGAAATATCTTAATGATTATACTTATATTAATTACATGACACATTTTGGTTTCATTGTATTTATGAAGAAGTTATCTTGAATTGGATAAATTCTCTACATGGTACACAGAGGCCATCTAGTGTCAAAGCTTAAAACCACATATGGCCATCTAGTGTCAACACTCTGAACTACTTGCAAGGAAGCCCACATCAAACCCAAAGAAAGCCCAACTATGATTTTCCAGCAAAATCACCATTATAAAAATTCTTATTATTTTTTTTTTAAAGAGGAGTTTGATTCATACCATAAGGGACTTCCATAAAGCATTTGTGAAAATTAAAATTAGCCCAGTCTAAACCCACCTAGAGCCCAATCATACACTTCCTACATAAAAGTGACTATAACATGTTCATAATTGGAATTCTTTTAATAGAGAGCATGATTCAAGATATCAGGGATATTTACAAAGCATGTTGTAAAATTCGCGTAGCCCAACTGGGGCCCCTCTGAAGCCCATGCATGCCCATCCCAAAACTGTCTCACACCACCACTATGTCTAGACAAATAGACATATAGCATTCAAATAAAGTGCCAAATATTAGAAATCCGTGAATTTAAATGCATTGCATGATTGTGTAAGGGAAGTGGTTACCACCTCCTTCCGCGCACCGAACCGACCCAGTAAAGTACGGCCCGGTCAGATTGTCAGACGGGGAAGTAGCTCAGTTGGTAGAGCAGCAGGTTACGTGATCTGAGGGTTGTGGGTTCGAGTCCCGCTTTCTCCAGATGATTTTTCCGCGACCGTTACACTGGTGGAGAAAGCGAGCGCACTCGCTGGTACGGTTGACTTAGACGGTTGGAGCATTTCAACATGATAGAAGCTGGGGGAGCTGTGTAAGGGAAGTGGTTACCACCTCCTTCCGCGCACAGAACCGACCCAGTAACATACGGCGCGGTCAGATTGTCAGACTGGGAAGTAGCTCAGTTGGTAGAGCAGGGGTTACGTGATCTGAGGGTCGTGGGTTCGAGTCCCGCTTTCTCCAGATGATTTTTCCGTGACCGTTACAATTGTAAGTTAATATATCCGATGATTGGGGTTCCAAAATAAATTTCAAATGTCAAAATGTCGCCCTAGAAATGTAGTACCGGCCCAACAAATCAAAGACCTTATAGGCTTTTTTAGTACAAAATAGTTGTTAGTGCATGTTAACTTACAAACACAGTTAAAAGAGACCTGCCCTACTATGATAACGCCTGATACCAGTTGTAGGAAGATAAGGGGAGTACTATTGTAGCTAACCACTTAACCCTGTAAGGACGGATGTCCCTAAAGATGACATTTTTTGTCATGATGCACCAATGCAGCCCAAGTGAGTAACTTGCCGGTGTTGCATTTGTGCATCATACCAACTTTTTGGCATAGGGTTGGCATAATGCTTTAATGCAGTACTGGCTAGTTACCCGCCAGGGCTGCATTCATGCATAATGACAACCAAGAGTACAATACATTCAGGTATCATGCAGTCCTTAAAGTGTTAACAGAGTTCAAGACAGCAGTCCCCTACCCTTTGTGAGTCCTTGTGTATGGTATGGGCTGAGTACACAGGTTGGACAAGATATGACACAGATGTTTGTTTAATATGACTCATCCAAGTACACCACTGCTTTTATTAACGCAGGGTTCTCACCCAGTGTTTTATTGTTACTCACCCCCACGTGCTCATCCACACGCTCACCCATATGTATTCAAGCCTGGTCTGTAAAGTTCCCTGATTTACTTTTTAATGGTGGTGGTGCACTGTTATTGTCAACCATTGAACAGCGTAACATGTAGTGAATATGTTTCAAAACTCAACTCAAACTTCAATCTTTCAATCGACCAAACCAATAGGAGATGTAATAATATGAAAAGGCTTAACTTTTACATTAGAAATGTCAAATACAAAAAGCGATATTCGCTCCAATGACTCTTGATTGGTGGTTTTAATTTATTTAGACTAATAATAATTATCAGTAAGTCGTTTGCCTGCAGGCAACATCATGGCCTGTTTACTATGTTTACAGTCTATGTTTAAACACCGGGTGTTGAATAAGACTGGGTCTTGTATAAGGGCCGGGGATAGAGGGGGCTTGAAATAACTTTTGAGCACTAAAAATGGATTTTGATAACTGGTTTGTGTCCCACATGTCAACACTGTAATTGTATGCACTATACATGTATAACGCAATTCAACAATATTCACATTGTGCCTTACTTAGGCATTACATAAAAAGAAGCTGTGTTCCAGCAACGTGACACAACAAATTAGGGTAGGTCGGTTAATTTTGAATTATTTTTTTATGAATTACTTTTCAGGTTTTAAAAATTATTTTAAAAGAATAGTTTATTGCATCTCTCACGAGGAATATTACGATATAATATAAATCAGTATGTCAGGCTCGCAAAAGTCAATAGGGCCTATGTGTAACACAATTAGGGTCTATATCTTTAGTTTCTGCCGTACAAAGAATTTCTTCCCTTCTAATCCCTCAAAGGTTGACAATTCTGACAGATAAATTCCATAAAGTATGTCCTCCCACCCCCACTGGGTAAATTCAACAAATAAATTAGGTCAGGCCAAAATGGGTCGGTTGGGTTACTGGAATACAACGTTTCTTGTTTGACCTTAGAAATTAATAGTGGCAGGGTTTAAAGATGCCAGTGTGTATTACTGTGAGGGCCGGTTTGGTGGTGCAGGGTGTCCAGGTCAGTAATACAGCAGTATTATGCCATCACACAAGTAGAGCACGAGACATCCTCCTGATGACACCTAAAACCTTCAAGGCCTGCATACTGTTAATGTAGATATTTCCATGAGAAAATATGAACAGAGCGAATACTTTTATACAGTATTGAATTGAAATGCCAAATTTTGAAAATCCGATTTTGAATACATGCCAATTCATGCAAATTTATACATGCGGACATATCTACATTTACAGTCATACCCTGATGCAGTAAGGCTCTTTGTTGTTGTGAATGCAGCAGTAACTCACCAGGGCTGCATTCCTTTAAGGACACACTAGTGTACTAATGCATCACACCCTGGGTCGTCATAAAGCATTAATGCAGCCCGGGTGAGAAACTCGCCAGGGCTGCTACACACGGAAGGTAAGACACACAGAACATGATATACCGTATTCGACGTAATAAGCGCCCTCCCCCTAATAAGCGCCCCCCCCCCTTTTCAGATTTTTTCCAGATTAAAAAAAAGTGTATTTCTCCGATCTAGTTACTGATTTTCACACCTGTGTGTAACATGGAGCACTTCACACCTGTGCAGGTGTTAAGGTCAAGCCAAGTGTGAAGTAATATAGGTGTGTAGAAGCCTTCTACTTGTTCTAGAGGCCCATGAGGCCTGTACAATGAGTGTATTTGACAACCATGGGGGGCGCTTATTAGGATGAATATTTGAGGCTAATTTTTCCACTTAAAATAATTTTTTAAGCGCCCAGGGCGCTTATTACGTCGAATACGGTATGTGTGTCATGTTGTTAACATTGATGTCTGATGTATCCGAGCTGCCCTGAATGGTGCATCAATGCGGAACCAGAGTGCAGCTCACAAGGGCTGTATTCATGCATCATGTCAATCTTATGGGGCTGATACCTGAGGGCTTGCATGATGCCATCCCGGGAAGGTATCATATCATATCTGAAATTCATGCTGTACACTGGAAGGGGTGTTACACGCATTGCATCCATAAACAAACTGTCCATTTCCATAATTATTTATTTCAATTCAGATAATGATTTCTATGTTGCCCTTTAATATAGAACACTTGGGCCAAGTATAAAAAAGTATGCTATAGGAAACTACAGAAAATGCATCATCTCAGTGAAAGAAGCTTTACAAGAACATGTGATAAAATGTTATCAAACCTAAAAATCTGTATTTTCATATCTAACATGAGTTAGTCACCGGTGTTGCATCCATACACTCGCGTATAGCAGGTCCGGGAAATGAAGGGAAACCCTCCCCAGAGCCATTATTTACACCAGTGTTAATTTTCACAACGCAGGTAGGTGTGAAAACACTGCAGGGCTCACTGCCTACTGGGTGAAGTGGAGGAGCACATAGGGAAAGTCTATAGAAAAAGCTTATTTATATGTGATTTCATGGCAATCCCATGTATGATTCACGTTTCCCCATGTATGATTCAAGAGCATACACTAACCTATCTTATGGGATATATACATTTAACAGCAAATTGGTAGAAAATTCAGCAAATGGGTTATAGAAAACAGTTGCTAATTTTAGCCCTGTAGTGTTTATGCTACAAGCAAAACCATTGCTAATTCTAGCCCTGCAGTGTTTTCACACCTACCTGCGTTGTGAAAATCAACACTGGTGTAAATAATGGCTCTGGGGAGGGTTTCCCTTCATTTTCCGGACCTGTATAGGCCCCAACTTTGGGCCGATCCTATAAGCAGCACTAGCCATCTGATTATGGTGACTTTAGTACTGTGCTATAGGAGCAAAAACTCACATATAAGCCCCACCCAGAGTCTGTGCCGAACCTATAAGCCGCACCAGCGATCTGACTCGCGTATGAGCCGTGCCTTATATAAGAGGTTTTACGGTATGTTGCTATCAAAGGTCAACAAGTGCGTCAGTATAATTATTTCTAGACAGCTCTGCCTGTTTGTCAATACAATCACAGTATCGTATGTTTTATGAAAAAGAAATAATCAATTACAATAAACCCATCCCTAAATAACTCATGTCAAGTATCATCTTTGACATCCTTTGGGTTCCCTTCATGCGATGCTAGGTTAATTAAAACCTGAGAAATACTCTTAGTAAATGAATTTGGTGTAAATGTTACAGTTATGAGAAAAACGTTTTCACCTAAAGTGCCTATATCCAATTTTTACCAAATCTATATGTTCCACAGACTGTATTGAAGTATTTAAATTTGAATTTCCCCCATTCTTTTAATACTATTAGTATTAAGAGAATGGGGGAAATTCAAATTCTGTCCATATTCAGTAATAGCTCAGAAAGAGGGCCTGATGGAGCCCAACCAGGGGCCTTCACATTGTATTTTCAATGAGTGTAATAAAAGCATGCCTGCTTTTATTACCCCCAAGGATTGCCCAAAATAATCACAGGAATAGGTAGAAAGAGAAGTGGTGTCTGGGACAACATCCTGCATCAATTTAGAGAAGATTGAATCTAGAGTGCCACTGATTGGATATAGGCACTGTAAGTGGTGACCTAGTGTGTCTTGACCTTGTGCCTGGTGCCGCACACTGCGCTGGTTCCCCAGGCACACAGGGCTACCAGCAGACACACAACAACAACCAGACTGAGCTGTACAACAACCAGGATATCTAACATGTAGTAGGAGTACCACACCATCTTCAAGGCATGGCTGCGCAGGTGCTCCCCACCAAACTCCAGAACGTGTTCGATCCAGTACACTGAGGTTTCCCGGGCATCCATCGGTGAACTCTTCAAGATCCTGGCTGCTTTCTGGGTCTTCTCCCTATAGGAAGGGTTCTCAATGATTTCTGCCATTTGTTCAGTCAGGCCCTCAGCAGTGAATGTAGTTATGTCTGATTTGAGTCCATAGCCATGTTTCACCATACGGAATGCATTGTGAGGCTGTTCAGCAAAAAGTGGAAATGCCAGCATCGGGACTCCGTGGTAGACAGACTCGTACTGACCATTGTTACCTGAATGTGTGATGAAGAGCCTGGTTTTGGGATGTGCTAAGAGGTCATTCTGTGGCAGCCATTTCATCACCTTTACATTGGCAGGTACTTTACTATTAAACTTCCCACTGTACCTCCAGAAAATAATCTCCTTTCTCTGAGCAAAGGCTTTCAAAAACTTATCTGCAATGTAGTCAGGAAAATGGGCAATCAACGATCCAAATGAGACAACAATGACCCCTTCTGCCTGCTCGATCATATTGTTGACACTTGGCTCTAGTGGTTTGGCTGGTTTACATGTAAGACATTCAACATTGATAACATTGGGCGTAAGAGGTGCCGGAAACTCCAGAATAGCACCGCGGGAAACCATGAACAGTTCAGCTTTACGGTCGACGTCCCTCCAAGTGGTTACTCCAGGATCCTTGCTGTACTTCTGAACCAAGGTTGTGTCCCTTACTGCAGTGTAGGGGCCTGTTACGGGAATACTCAACATGATAGTCATCGCTGTATTCTTCAACCTTTCTAAGAAGGTCATGTCGTCAGATGACAGCATCAAGATGAGGGGAGTGAATGAAGGCAGGACGGGGATGCGCGTCATCTCCATATCCAGTATTGGGGGGACAGAGACAAAGGGGAGCTCATACTTCAGTGACATAAACGTGAGGCAGGTAGAGAGGGGAAACACATCGACCAGTAACAGGTCAAACTTCAGGCTCCGGATGGTTTTATCCAGATTGAGGTCCAGGTCCATGTCCCTACATTCACCCCCTGCTATAGCAGAACCCTCAGCGAAATCCTCCTGCTTACCAGAGAGCGCGTCCTCCAGCACGCTGTCAGAGTTTAGACTCATGATGTTACTTCCTTCTGGAGTGTGGTACTTTAATATCTGTAAAATATAATGTTGGAATATATATACTATCATGTCCTACATTTTGAGATTACATTCTCCATAACTATCATTGACTCCCAAGGTATCATACTTCGTTAGAAAAAGTGAAAAGTATGCCTCAATAAAACTCAACTGAAGCTGAATATACAAATTCAAACCATGGGGCAGGGCTAAGACAAAATACTTCACACCTAGGTTATTTCACATCCCCTCACATCCCCTCACATATCTGAGGATTAAGTTAGACACCTCCCTCGTAACTGAGTTATATAATCCTAACAATGGTAGATGGCTGGTGACCTCAGTCTGTCATTGCTTTTTTTAATATACACTCAGTTACTCATGGGGTATCTATCACATGTGGTCTTTGTGTGAGAGACCTTGGGACTAAAGGTAAATATAGTACATATACCCTGAAAGCTGAAATCTTTTCAATCTCCCCCCCAAGAAAGGGGTTGACCTTTTTAGATCTAACCTGGCAAACCTCTTTGGGCCATATTAACATGTGTTTTTTGGCTGAAATTTTGGCCTCCTAAAAAGAGGTCTTAACTTTATTTTGGCCCCCCCCCAATCCACCTCTTGGTAAAAAAAAAGAACACTCCCTGAGAATGAAATATAACAAAATAGTGCCACATTCAGACTGATAAGAAATATCAGGTAACATTGCCTACCTTAAAGTAGGGATGTCATCATAGGTATTGATACAGCGCTATTTTTTATGTATTGGATAACTGAATCGACAATCAAGGGGTATCGATACACCACCATCTTGGCTTCTATTTGTGCTTTACGTCAGGTTTCACGGCATGTAAATGGGACCATTATTAAGGTATTTAGGTAGTAAAAAGTAAAAGACAAAATGTTATTCTAAATATTACAAATTTAAGTGCTAGTTTTATTTTTATTTTTTTTAAATCAAAATTTTCTTTCATTTTATCGTCTGTACTGTAATTTTCTACAGTGTCTGTAACCTAAAATTTAGAAAATGTGGCCTAATCTACCTCTTCTATTTATATGATGAATAACTGTTATATAACCTAAATTGGCACCAGAATAGTTAATAACTGATAACTCATAAAATTTGATGCAATGACATCCCTACCTTAAAGCCCTTTTCCTCCAGTCCCTTTGGTACAGGCATCTTATCACTGTAAATGGTGTACACCTCATGTCCACGTTCTATCAGTCCCTCTGCTACTGAATGCACCATCAACATGTGGGAACCAAGCTGGTGACTGACACACAGAATCCTGGCTCCATCACTCGTCCCGCTCTGTGAAATAACCAGCAATACCAGCAGGAGTACTGCAGGAGTTACCCTCGGTGCCTTCATGGTGGGGTCTGACTTCTGTCACTGACGGGAGGATCGTCACTGATAGAGATCCACTCCCCGGCAGGAGTAAGGCACGCACAAAAACTACAACCAACTTCGCTCCCTGCTAACACAATGCTGATATGCATCTCTGCCCCAACCTCCATGTTTACATTGTATCTTTGCCCCAATCTCCATGTTCAGAGGAATTTTGAAGGTATTCTTCACCTTGTATTGTCAGGAAAAAGTGCTTTCGCTTCCAAACATTTTAATACCACATGTTTTAGGTAAGAGTAGAGATGGTACCCCCCACATCTTCTGTTAGATTAGAGACTGGTAATACATCAATTATAACACAGCATGAATATCAGCATTCAAACAAACCTTTTATTGCTTAAAGTCACTTTGAAGCAGCTTTAAGTTCAGTAAATGCTCATGTCATGGTAAGGTCTTCATGACATTTAAGTAGCTATAAGTGGCATTTACTGGAATCTAATCTGATTAAAGTTTGGCTTTAAGCAGTCCAATCTCCGCTTAAATGCCAATGTCAATGCAGGGTAAGGTCATACAGAAAGCATGCTCCCTGTGCCCCTGCCGGTGCAGAGATACCGCGTGACCATGAGTGCAACCAGCAGAGAGGCTGCTTAGAGAGTGGGGGGAGGGGAGGTACAGAGGGGGGTATGGTGCAGAGATACTGTGTGTGTGCAGGGAGGGGGAGGCTGCTTAGAGAGTAGAGTATGGGGGGTACAGAGGGAGGTATGGTGCAGAGATACTGTGTGAGTGCGGAGAGGGGGAGGCTGCTTAGAGAGTGGGGTACGGGGGGTACAGAGAGGTGTATGGTGCAGAGATACTGTGTGAGTGCAGGGAGGGGGAGGCTGCTTAGAGAGTGGGGGGAGGGGTGAGCGAGATACACACACAGTGCCTATATTTACACTAGGTTTTTTGTCTGACCCAGTGGCTTGGTTCCAGACTCACAATGTCCACAAAGTCTACAACTTGTACCCTGAGCTGACTGAAGATGTCTCACACCACCACTCTGTCTACTACTGCAAACATTTCTTATTTTGCACTATTCATATTTTTGCAAATTTTGAAATGAAATTATTAATGAATTTTCTAGATTATAAATGATAAAATAAATGTCAGACTGTTCAGAATGGCCATACTTCCTATAGATTCACTCATATTTAATATAATTTTTAGATTTAAGCCTATAGTGAATTTTATGGCATGTCTGAATTAAGTTGCATCCATGATAAATCCACCGCAAAAACAATAACTAAGTGTCACAACCCTCTTTTCTTTTACCCCAACTGTATATTGTATGATTACGTAACATTATGTAATATTATTTCATAATTATGACTTATTAATAATCATAATTCATATTTATTATAGTTTATCATTTATAGAGGTATACGGTTGTTAGAGGTGAATAAGGACCACATGTTTTTTCCCCAGACAGAGCTACGGTTATTAATTAAAGCCCCTATTCATCTAATCCCCCAGGTGGTAACGCACAGACACCAGATTAAATAAACATAACGGCAGTTGGCGTCCACACCCCGGAGGATATCTGGGAAGCCGCCGCCAGGTGGTGCTCACTCCAACTGACCATCACTGACCACTATCGACTATGTAACATGAGACATATTCATATTAAGATGATTATCCAATCAAGGTGCATGTACCATATACCACACCTGTGACGTCACTAGCCACCCTCCGGGCGGGACCACTATGTAAGGTGGCCCAGAGGAGGAGGAGGGCAACACAGGACGGCACTATTCATGTAAAAAGAACGGAATAAACCAAGGACATCACTCCAACCAGGTGTTTACTCTTGAAGGCTCATTTATCACGGGTATTCCATGCCCACATAAACACATTTTTCGGTTGTACTAACTTTAATTCGAATTTAAAAAGAAAGGAAAATAGTTTCCGGAGGTATAATAGTGGGTTTAAAGTCTGGTACCATCAAAGACCTTATGATAGGCATTATTTAATACAAAATAGTTGTTAGTGCATGTTAACTTACAAACACAGTTAAAAGGGACCTGCCCTACTATGATAACGTCTGATACTAGTTGTAAGAAGATAAGGGGAGTACTATTGTAGATAACCACTTCACCCTTTAAGGAAGGATGTCCCTAAAGATGACATTTTTTGTCATGATTCACCAATGCAGCCGCAGTGAGTAACTTGCCGGTGTTGTATTTGTGCATCATACCCACGTTTTGGCATGGGGTTGGCATAATGCTTTAATGCAGTACTGGCAAGTTACCCGCCAGGGCTGCATTCATGCATAATGACAACCAAGAGTATGATGCATTAAGGTATCATGCAGTCCTTAAAGTGTTAACAGAGTTCAAGACAGCAGTCCCCTACCCTTTGTGAGTCCTTGTGTCTGATATGGGCTGACTACACAGGTTGGACAAGATATGACACAGATGTTTGTTTAATATGACTCATCCAAGTACACCACTGCTTTTATTAACGCAGGGTTTCTACTCTGAGTCTCATTGTTACACGGATGCTCATTTGCAATTCAACTCTTTTTATTTTTGTAAAAAGTAATATCCAAAGTAGGCTTTCAAATAAAACATAATGTCAAACCCTAATTTTTGAAGCTTGATGGAGGTCTGGAAAAGTGGATGGATTTATTGACTCAGGGTTTCCACCCTATATATAATTTTAACTTGGACACTCACACCCACACACACTATCACAGGCAAATGCATACACGGCATAAAGTCCCGACTTATGTTGTTTCGGCTATTTCTGACCCTTTTCAGGCTTATACCCCTACAGAATAACCAGTTTTTCACCAAATTTATGGTATAATTATGTGAGAAAACATCCCACCAATTTGAGAAATTCCTTTTGTTTTTGTCTATTGGCCCAATATTTTCCGTTTTCTGGCCCTGCAAAGGCCCAAAAAACCCTAAAAACGTCAAAAACTCTCAAATTTACCCTAGTTCACTCCAAAAGGCTAAATTAATTGTCAAAATCACTCTACAATGTCCTGGTGGTATGTACCTTAGACAATATGGCCCATTATGGCCCATTAGGATCTCTTGTTGAACCTACTTGGCACAGTACTGGCTTAAGGACGCACCCCACGATTATTCAGGTGAATACATGCTCATGAAATATTCGTCCATATATATGTGTTGGAACTATGTATAGCATGTATTCCACCAACGTTGGTCGGCCGAAATTTCATCCGATTAAAGTCTACACTCAAAAAGTAAACTTGTCTCCAGACTCTTCCAAGTGACGGTCATATAATAAACGAGTCAAAAACTTGTCTAAGTGATAAGGAAGCGGGTATTCTAGCTGGAGATAAAAGACCCGCTTGGCATGTGCCAGCCCAAAACCCAACATTTGCCACCTCCAGATTCTATTTTTAGGATGGTAACCTGATAGGTTGGACAAACTTTGACTCGTTTACTTTATGATTGTCACTTTGACGAGTCTGGAGACAAGTGTACTTTTTCATCGTATAATGTTAAACTTATGGGAAAATCTCATCCGATCATGGGCGATTCCGTCAGTGGAATACTCCCTTAGATAATACATCAATTTGATCAATTTGATGATATATAAGATATCTTTCAAATAAGTTCCATTTTATAAGGTTTTGATAGTTATGGAATGTAAAGGGAGTCTCATGAATGAGTCTTTAAGCATATCTCAGGTAGTTTAAAGCATATCCCCCATTGTCTCACTGCTCTATCATGTCCTTGCTATCCCTAAAGTGTTAAGGGATGCAAAGTCTCATCAATGTGCATGCATGCAGCCTTCTAAACAACCAAACATTAAAATATCATACTGCCCCTATAGTGTTAATACATTTACAGGGGGTTCAGGATGATGCACAGGTAAGTTTGTCACCAGGGCTGTATTCATGTATCATGACGGCCATGTTGAATTATAGTATAATGCAGCCTTTAAATTGCTAAACAAATATTTGTCTGCTGTCCGCCCGGTACATCCAGCCCATATCAGGTACACAGACTCACACGGTCGGACGTCTGATAGACCTCATCCTGAACTCTGTAAGGTTAAGGGCACTAACACCTTATCTTACTCAAGGATATGTCAGATCTAGTGAGGCAGCAAACTGTGGTTATCAGTTCAGGCCAAAAAAAAGAGACTGTGTTTCAGGAAACATGCTCAAATTCTAGCGATTGCAGGTCGGATTTGTGGGTCGCGAATTGCCACATGGACTCAGAACATATCAGAATGATTACCTAATTATATAAGTAACTAAGCATATCAAACAGTTGTTGGATATTTCCCTTGAGAAATATTCCCTGAGTCAGACTATTATTGATGTTGCTGGAAATGTGTTAGTAAATATATAGAAAAAAAATCTCCAAATCTCAGAAAGATTCTAGGGTCAGGTTTTCGGTTTGCCTGAAACAGACCTTTTAAAATGAGACCTTAACATACTCTTTCTATATAACATATATTTTGTACTAAGTCAATGCCCTGGGTCTTTATTAAAATAACTATTATTATTACAAATAAGTAAACTAAAAACCCAAACCCGAACAAAATTATTATTTGATATGAGAAGCAGATATAGTGTAGAGCAGTTTAACCTCAGGGTACAAGCTGTCTGCTTTGTGGACATTGTAAGTCTGGAACCGAGGCACTGGGTCAGACAAAACACCTAGTGTAAATATAGGCACCCTGTGTGTATCTCACTCCCCCCCCCCCCCCTCTGTACCCCCCCCCCCCCCCCCACTCTCTAAGCAGCCTCCCCCTCCCTGCACTCATACAGTATCTCTGCACCACACCCCCTCTGTACCTCTACTCCCCCACTCTCTAAGCAGCCTCTCCCTCCCTGCACTCATACAGTATCTCTGCACCACACCCCCTCTGTACCTCTACTCCCCCACTCTCTAAGCAGCCTCTCCCTCCCTGCACTCATACAGTATCTCTGCACCACACCCCCTCTGTACCTCTACTCCCCCACTCTCTAAGCAGCCTCTCCCTCCCTGCACTCATACAGTATCTCTGCACCACACCCCCTCTGTACCTCTACTCCCCCACTCTCTAAGCAGCCTATCTATAGGTTGAACTCATGATCAAGTGGTATCTTTACTTTCTGCTTGCCCTTACACTGCATGAATTTTGACATTTAAGCAGAGATTGGACTGCTTAAAGTCACCCTTTAGGCATATTTAATTCCAGCAAATGCCAATTAAAGCTGCATAAATGACTTTCCCATGACATTGGAACAAAACCTTTGCTCAAATGCATTTTTATAACTAATAGATTATCAGTTTCTAATCTCAGAAAATGTGGGGGGTACTGGCATTACTTCTAATGCCCTCCTTCTAAATGAGTTAATGCGGGAAATGTCCCCCACTCCCTCCCCAACACCCTAGGCCATCTGAGAATAAACACACTCTCGTCGCAATTCTTAACAATTGCCACCAGAGTAATAATGTAATGTATTTTCTCCTACATACCGTCCATAATGAAGGTTATTTGATGAAACTCTTGCACCTTGACATAGCAAGAAAGGTCATACAAAATGTAATTCATAAAGTCTAGTCGTAAGCTATTTTTGTACTAATACTTATATATACAAGCAGCATTGAAAAGACCAAGGTATCTGGTAAAAGGTTGCTGCCACAAATGGGATGAATAATCCTAAAAGCAGCCTGCCGTTGTTTTCAACGAAATTGAAAGTATAAGCAAAATGTAACTGTTATCATGAAAAGTGAAAATAAAGGCTATTTAAACTCAAACTCAAACTCAAACTCATTACTCTTACCTAAAACATGTGGTGTTAAAAGGTTTTGATGTGAAAGCACTCTTTCCTGACAATATGAGGTACTTTGAACATGGGGCAAACATACAATGTGAACAATGAGGTTGGAGCAGAGACACACTTCAGCATAGGGTCACTGGGGAGCTGAGCTGTAGGTAGTGTTTGTGCGTGCCTTAGTCCTGCCGGGGAGTGGATCTCTATCAGTGACGATCCTCCCGTCAGTGACATAAGTCAGACCCCACCATGAAGGCACCGAGGGTAACTCCTGCAGTACTCCTGCTGGTATTGCTGGTTATTTCACAGAGCGGGACGAGTGATGGAGCCAGGGTTCTGTGTGTCAGTCACCAGTTTGGTTCCCACATGTTGATGGTGCATTCAGTAGCAGAGGGACTGACAGAACGTGGACATGAGGTGTATACCATTTACAGTAATAAGATGCCTGTACCAAAGGGACTGGAGGAAAAGGGCTTCAAGGTAGGCAAAATTACCTGATATTTCGTATCAGTCTGAATACGTCTGAAATAGTCTGAAATAGTCTGAAATATTAATTTTGGTTTTATTTTATTCTCAGGGAGTGGCGGGGGGGGGGCGGTGGATTAAGGGGGGGCCAAAAATAAATAAACCAAAAAAGTTTCAACCTCTTTTGAGGAGGCGGGGGGGGGGCAAAATAATGTAGCCCCTTCTCAGTGAAAAATCCCATGTGTTAGTATAGCTCAAATTGTTCGCCTCTCTTGGGGGGTTGACTGAAAAGAATTTCGGCTCTCCTGCACAAAATTCCTAAGACACCCCCACCCCCACCCCCTGTTGTTTAATGGTGACCACTCCCCAAGTTAATTTACCTTACTGCACAGGTCTGAATAAGCACATGGTCTCAAATAAGTGCAGGATGTACATGAGCTTAAAGAAGTGAGAAATAGAGGTACTGAATCGAATTTATCGGCCATTTTTGTATCTCAAATAAGTGGAAATTGGATCTACCATTGTTCAAGCTATTATAGGTTATATGTACTATATGTATATTTTCTTGTAGTCCCACACAAATACCATATGTAATAGATACCCCATGAGTAACTGAGTGTATGTCAAACACAACAGATTGAGGCCAATGAGGCCACCGGCCATCTACCATTTTAAGTATTACATAACTCTGTTTCAAGAGGAGTATCTAGGTACGTGATGGTATGCAAGGGTATGTGCAATAACCCCAGGGAGGTGTCTTAGATTGTTTTCACCGGAATGTGTGGTCATGGGACTTAAATCTGACCTATATAGATGTGTTGCGATTTCTAGAAATATGACCCCATTCCTGTGTAAATTCTGCAAAAAGCATACCCATATTTGTGCAAGGTCTCTATGCACGGATCCTGATACCCATCCCAATGGGACTGTAAAGGGCTAAGTGTACATTTTGATATTTCCGATTAAAGAATTATACCATATACTGTAGTTCAAAGGAGAAAAGGAAGAGTTAAGCATTTAAGCTTGTGAGTCAGTCCTAGGTACCACACCCATATAGGAATAGTAGAGGTTATCCCTAAAAAGCATACCCATATAGGTGTACACCACTCCACTCCCTTGGGGCTGAAAAAGAATCCATATCACTCCAAATTATGACCAGTCCTCCAGGTAATGTTGGAGCTGAGACACCTCCCCGAGGCAATAACCAAGGTGCGAAGTCCTTTGTCTTAGCCCTTTGTCTTTGTATATTTTAGCTTTAGTTTTATTGAGGCATACTGTTCATTTCTTCTAAGGAAGGATGATACTTTGGGAGTCAATGATAGTTATGAAGAGTGTATTCTCAAATTATAGGACATGATTTACTATATATATATTCCAACATTATGTTTTACAGATATTAAAGTACCACACTCCAGAAGGAAGTAACATCATGCATCTAAGCTCTGACAACGTGCTCCAGGACGCGCTTGCTGGTAGGCAGCAGGATTTCACTGAGGGGTCCGCTATAGCAGGGGGTGAATGTAGGGACATGGACCTGGATGTGAAACTGGATAAAACCATCCGGAGTCTGAAGTTTGACCTGTTACTGGTTGATATGTTCCCCCTCTCTACCTGCCTCACGTTTATGTCACTGAAGTATGAGCTCCCCTTTGTGTCTGTGCCCCATATGCTGGACATAGAGATGACGCGCACCCCCGTCCTGCCCTCGTTCACTCCCCTCGTCTTAATGCAGTCATCTGACAACATGACCTTCTTAGAAAGGTTGAAGAATACAGCGATGACTATCATGTTGAGTATTCCCGCCACAGGACCGTTCCCTGCAGTAAAGGATACAACCTTGGTTCAGAAGTACAGCAAGGACCCTGAAGTAACCACTTGGAGGGACGTGGACCGTAAAGCTGAACTGTTCATGACTTCCCGTGGTGCTATTCTGGAGTTCCCCATACCTCTTACTCCCAATATTATCAATGTTGAATGTCTCACATGTAAACCAGCCAAACCACTACAGCCAAGTGTCAACGATATGATCGAGCAGGCAGAGGGTGTCATTGTCGTCTCGTTCGGATCGTTGATTTCAGATTTCCCTGACTCCATAGCAGATAAGTTTCTGAAAGCCTTTGCTCAGAGAAAGGAGATTATTTTCTGGAGGTACAGTGGGAAGTTTAATAGTAAAGTACCTGCTAATGTAAAGGTGATGAAATGGCTGCCACAGAACGACCTCTTAGCACATCCCAAAACCAGGCTCTTCATCACTCATTCAGGTAACAATGGTCAGTACGAGTCTGTCTACCACGGAGTCCCAATGCTGGCATTTCCACTTTTTGCTGAACAGTATCACAACGCATTCCGTATGGTGAAACATGGCTATGGACTGAAATCAGACATAACTACATTCACTGCTGAGGGCCTGACAAAACAAATGACAGAACTCATTGAGAACCCATCCTATAGGGAGAAGACCCAGAAAGCAGCCAGGATCTTGAAGAGTTCACCGATGGATGCCCGGGAAACCTCTGTGTACTGGATCGAACACGTTCTGGAGTTTGGTGGGGAGCACCTGCGCAGCCATGCCTTGAAGATGGCGTGGTACTCCTACTACATGTTAGATATCCTGGTTGTTGTACAGCTCGGTCTGGTTGTGGTTGTGTGTCTGCTGGTAGCCCTGTGTGCCTGGGGAACCAGCGCAGTGTGCGGCACCAGGCACAAGGTCAAGACACACTAGGCACCCACTTATAGTCAGCTATAGTTGGCTATATCCAATCAGTGGCACTCAAAACTCAATCTTATTACTTTCCTTCTTGAGAATGTACCTTACTATGTGTTAGATATAGAAAATTAATATCTCATAAAAAACAGACAACCTCGACATCTACAAACTCCCTGCTGTAACTGCTCTGTTTCACATTAACTATGTCTGCATCATTGGTGTTGAAGCTGCAGAAATACCTCGGATGAAATTTGTTTCATTTCTATTTCTGATTATGATAAACTCCTTCACCTCTTATGATATATTTCATATTTATTGTTGCAAGATATTCACAGTATAAACCTCAAATTTCAAATTCTTCTGGTTAGAAGGAAGAACATTTCTAAAGATTGAGTATTAAGTGCTGATCGCAAGGTGAGGTATTCTCGTGACAGCCGTATACCACACTTCAAGTCCTGCGATGTACATAGTGATAGACCCTAAGGGTACCCCCTGCACAAAGTCAGTTCCCCATCCTCAGGAGTTGAGTGCTCTCCTGACGCCAGCTTCTTTACTCTAGCTCTCCTGTGTACTAGTTTAACCCTTTAAAGGTACTCGCTGCAAAAGTCTGTGCTGAAACCGGGTCAGAAAAACGACATTACATCACGTGGCTCGTGTTGCCCTCTCATGGCAAATGTCTATAACATATGCATGGTACACTATACCACCAGCTTCAGAAATTGACACTAGAGTTGTTAGTATAGTGGGTACCAAGTCTACCTTCAAATCAGAAGGTTGGGTGTTCAATCCCAGCAGGTCCCAAGAGATTTTCTTTGATAGAAAGAAGTTTTTTTCCAGAAAAGGAGGGGGGGGGGGCACATCTTGTCGACATGTATTTTAAATTGTCATATAGGCCCAGACTATAACAGGGGACTATGATATGTAAGTGCAAACTTAAATGACATGGGTTAGATGTATAGATACTATAGTGAAGTGTTTTTTTTCTTAAAATGAGTATTACAGAAAAATGAACACCGTGACATGTGATTTCTTTTCCATTTCCTATTTGATTATGTTTTCAACTAGTATAATCCAAAGTGATTTTCAGATGGCAATAGAACAACATGTTCATCTGACCACCAAGCAAGAGTTCTTCCATAACCATAGTTAAGAGTTAGTTTTCATGTGGCTTTCCCATAGAATTGAGCACCGTAACATGGCATTTTCTTTACATTTGTTACTTCCTAATATGATAAACTATTTCTATTTGCAGTTATTTGCAGATATCAATAGAATATCTAAATCATCTAATAGGTAGAAATTCCCTTTAAGGATGTCAGTCACAACCAACTGTCAGCAGGCACCCTCTCTGTAACAGCTACACAGGGCAGGTGTGGTAGTCAAGTGGGGTTGTAGTGTAGTGGTAGAGCAATTGGGTCTAAACATCCCGGGTTCGAGTCCCGGTAATCCAATGGCACCTTTTCTACAACTCAGTGTGTATAGCGTGTGCTTCATAGATGAGGTAAGGGTGGCAGTTGTTCCTCACCCATGTCACAACTTAAGTCGGCAGCTGTAGCTACAGGGCAGCAAACCTGCACCATCTGCAGCCCGGTGCATGCTGTGTAATGGGTGGCAGTCCAGTGTGTGAACAAGGAACCAGGACATGTTACTACTCCCAGTGCGTGGGATGGTCTGTGCTACTTAGGGCCCCAGACTGGGGGTAGCTGTGTCACTTGTTGATCCTAGGAAACGCCAATGTCCCTTGTCAATCCTAAGAAATGGGTCTTGTCGGTATTCTTGTCGATTTAAAGAAGTAGGTTTGTGCCTTGTTGCCAACCCCCAGCATGCTCTTGTTCATAAGGCTTAAAACAGGGTCTTGTCACCCTGTAGAATATACCGGTCTGGTGCCCTCTACTTGTTTGGGTCTTTAGGGAGTGTTCATTTATTAATTACAGGGGGGGGGGGGTGGTGAGATTTCGCGCGGAGGGGCGAAAAAAATTTACGCCCCCCCCTCGAGAGCGCGTGTAATGTTTTGCACCCCCCTCGCCGGAGGCGGCGAAAATTTTTCGCCCCCCCCCCTTTGAACTATAGTAACGCGCGGGCTTTTTGGCTAAAAAAATTTTTACGCCCCCCCCTCAAGAGGGGTCAGAACTTTTTTACGCCCCCCCCTTAGAAGAGGTCGGAAATTTTTACGCCCCCCCCCCCAAACCCACCACCCCCCCCTGTAAATAATAAATGAACACTCCCTTATGTACTGGTGGAGCCAGGATATAACGTGTGTCTGTATCTAGTGCCAATATGTAGCTTATAGGCATCTGTAACAATGAACAGTAAACAGGCATAATATGGTGATTTGGCAACATGTTCTTTATGGTTTTTGTCAAAATGGTATCACAGGAAAACCTTTACTAAATGATATGGCTACAAACACTTGTCAATTGTCAAAATACATTACCTTTTCATATTACATGAGTTATTTTAATTTTCTTTATATTTGTTATATCATAGTTTAATCATTTCATCTCTGGCCTCTTGTCTATTTTATCCCAAATAAATGCTATTATGGCCTGGATTCACAGACTCTGTTCTGCCACTCAAGTTGTATTGGGTTAGCAACATCCGGCTCTAAGGGGTAGATCCCATACATAGCATCTCAGATCTGGAAGCTATGTATACGGCAGGGGTAGACACTAACGCTGGCCCGGGAGCCAATGGCCCGTAATTTGTGTTCCGGGCCTGTGGTTTTCTGCAAGATTATCCTCCCATGGGCCCGGGTGGCCTACAGAAGATGTAGCAAAATTATATAAGGAGAACATACCTTATAAGTATAGTCATGTAATATGTCGTTGGAAAGAACAAAATGTGGGCACATGGGGTATTTTGGTTTTATTTTACTATAGATAAATCAGGAATATGTATGATTTTCTCTTCGAAAAGAGTCAAATTTGTTCCTTGACCCACAACTGAAAGTCTGGGCCCACAGATTTCTGGAGCTATGGGCCCAGGTGGCCCACAACTGAGAAAGTTAGTGTCTAGCCCTGTATACGTACACTGGTCAGGCCCACAGTTGCTGTTGGGGATGGTTTGGTCAGACTTCCTGAAGGCAGCTATTGTGAGGCCACACTTTGAGCACCGGATTTCCTTACATCCCTCCTCCTCCCCCGCACTGTCCATCATGTGGCACCCGCGGCAGTTGCGCCTGTCAGTATAACATCAGTATAAAATCAGTATGATGTCAGTAGTAGATCGTTATAATGTCAGTATAATCTAAGTGTAACTTCAGTATAATATCAGTATAAAACTATTGTAACTTCAGTATAATATCAGTATAATATAAGTGTAACTTCAGTATAATATCAGTAAAAATTATAGACCCAGTACATCATCAGTATGGTATCAGTATGGTAGCAGTATAATATCAGTATGATATCAGTATAACATCAGTAAAATGTCAGTATAATGTCAGTATAATATCAGTATAACATCAGTATAATATCAGTATGGTATCAGTATAATTTCAGTATAATATCAGTATAACATCAGTATAATGTCAGTAGTTAATGTCAGTACACACAGATATACCTGAGTGCCTCTACCATCTGGTCCTCCACAAACTGCTCCCACTCTGCGGCTATCTTCAGCATAGTATCAGTATACTATCAGTATGATATCAGTATAAAATCAGTATAATATCAGTAACATATATAAGTTAACATCAATAAAACATGGATATAGCTGAGTGCCTCTACCATCTGGTCCTCCACAAACTGCTCCCACTCCGCGGCTATCTTCAGCTTGAACTGGTCGAAGGTGTCAGTACAGAAGTAGCTGTAGGTGGCCACGTCCACCACCGCGGCCACCCAGCTGTCCCCTCCTGTACCCCCTCCATGACCACCGGGTGGTGCAGGGCCAGCCTCCCCGCCCCCTCCAACAACACCAACGTGTCAGCCAGCAGCACCTCAGGACACACACAGCCACACTCAGCCAGCAGCACCTCAGGACACACACAGCCACACTCAGCCAGCAGCACCTCAGGACACACACAGCCACACTCAGCCAGCAGCACCTCAGGACACACACTGCCACACTCAGCCAGCAGCACCTCAGGACACACACAGCCACACTCAGCCAGCAGCACCTCAGGACACACACAGCCACACTCAGCCAGCAGCACCTCAGGACACACACAGCCACACTCAGCCAGCAGCACCTCAGGACACACACTGCCACACTCAGCCAGCAGCACCTCAGGACACACTCAGCCAGCAGCACCTCAGGACACACACAGCCACACTCAGCCAGCAGCACCTCAGGACACACACAGCCACACTCAGCCAGCAGCACCTCAGGACACACACAGCCACACTCAGCCAGCAGCACCTCAGGACACACACAGCCACACTCAGCCAGCAGCACCTCAGGACACACACTGCCACACTCAGCCAGCAGCACCTCAGGACACACACTGCCACACTCAGCCAGCAGCACCTCAGGACACACACTGCCACACTCAGCCAGCAGCACCTCAGGACACACACTGCCACACTCAGCCAGCAGCACCTCAGGACACACACAGCCACACTCAGCCAGCAGCACCTCAGGACACACACAGCCACACTCAGCCAGCAGCACCTCAGGGCACACTCAGCCACACTCAGCCAGCAGCACCTCAGGACACACACAGCCACACTCAGCCAGCAGCACCTCAGGACACACACAGCCACACTCAGCCAGCAGCACCTCAGGACACACACAGCCACACTCAGCCAGCAGCACCTCAGGACACACACAGCCACACTCAGCCAGCAGCACCTCAGGGCACACTCAGCCACACTCAGCCAGCAGCACCTCAGGACACACACAGCCACACTCAGCCAGCAGCACCTCAGGACACACACAGCCACACTCAGCCAGCAGCACCTCAGGACACACACAGCCACACTCAGCCAGCAGCACCTCAGGACACACACAGCCACACTCAGCCAGCAGCACCTCAGGACACACACAGCCACACTCAGCCAGCAGCACCTCAGGGCACACTCAGCCACACTAGTAGTATAGTATGTATCGGAACGGGACTATAGTTAAGTACTGTTTATTACTCAATCGACATGCAGCCAATCAGAGGCCTCCATTTGGTCACGTGACCGGAAGTGACCTACTTAGGGGATTAGTGGTGACGTCACGTGACCTAGTTAGCCAATCAGAGGCCGCCATTGGGTCACGTGACCGGAAGTGACCTACTTAGGGGATTAGCGGTGCATTCTGGGTAACCCTGCAGCCAATCAGAGGCCTCCATTGGGTGACCGGAAGTGACCTACTTAGGGGATGGTGCATTCTGGGTAACCTACTGACCTACTTAGGGGACCGGAAGTGACGTCACATGACCTAATGGCCAACCGGAAGTGACCTCATTGAGGATCACGTGACCGGAAGTGACCTGATTGATCACGTGACCGGAAGAAGAAGAAGAAGAAGAAGAAGAAGAAGAAGAAGTGACGTCACGCGACTTAATGAAGAGATGAGCGTCTTTAAGGGGTCACGGGCTTTAAAATGTGATATCTTTTTTTTTTTGGAGGAGGAGGCGAGTCTCTTATTTTTTTTTGGTAAACTAATAAAAAACACCACGATATAAGTTTTTTTTTCATTTTTTATTGTTTTACGAGCGACTGGAAGTGACTTATTGAACTAGTTAGAAGCGTTCTTTAGAGTGTATAAGGGGGAAGGAGGGGAAGGAGGGGAGGGGAGGGGGGGAGGGGGGCCCTTTTAACATGCATGGGGAGGGGGGCGCTTTTAGGATGCATGGGGCGAGTGGGGGAGGGGGGGGAGGGGGGGGGGGGGAGGGGGGCACTCTAGGGGGGGGCACTCTAAGGGGCGCGTTTGTCTCTTTTAAGAAAGAAAAAGATTTTCAATCGAGAGACACGCTTCTTCCTCTCGAGAGGAAGAAGCGTGTCTCTTCGTGTTTTTTTTTTGTTTATCACGGGCTGCGATGAGGTGATCAGCTGCGACTGGAGGAAGTGACACTTTAAGAGATCGCGCGTCTTAATTGTTATGATATATATATTTTTTTTTTTTTTTTTTTTTTTTTTTTACTTACTAATAAAGAAGACGTATGAAAATAAAACACAACAATTCACATGTCCGTCGTTCTCGTTGTTTCTTGCTTGATAAAGTCAAGTAATATCGCGATGCCGAGGCCAAACTTTCCCATGTCCTCAGTCAACACTCGAAGGAGTTCAAAAGGCGTACCGCCGGCGCCGTCAGCTTCATCTTGCCACATTTTCAACACTCGGAAGGCCCACTCAGCGGGACTTCCTCCGTATTCGCATTCTTCAGCGATCTTATCTAACCTCTCAGGCGACAATTTTAAATGGTCCCCCACCTCTTTCCACCTGCTACCCAGACGTCTGCCGAGGGTGCCCAAGTGCTTATGCATCGCGCGCGAGTCGGGGTTTTCGAAATCCAACCCCTGTCTGTGGAGAAGGGCCATCCACTGAGCCAACAGTTCCATGCGTCTAATGCGGGTGAAGACGCGACCGAGCTCGCCCCATCTATGACGATGCGGGGTTTCACCCCACCACACTCGGAACATCGCCGTACACAGCTCCTCCGGTGTCTTGACACTGCGCTCTACTAGAGCATCCATACGGGCGGCGCTGACTTTTAAGCTACTGCCCAACTCTCTCCAACAGCCGCTCAACTCTTTACCTAGTTGACGAAGCAAGGCGTCGCTATAGGCTAACCGCCGCTGTCCTACCTGTCGGGTCTCCCCATCATCGGTCTGCTGCCTCGCGCCGCGTCTCACGTCGTCAAGCCGCATTAACTTTTTTTCAGGCGCACCGGGCGGTGAAGGCGAGCTTGAAAGTGGAATAGCTTGAGCCATCTCGTCTCGTCTTGGCGGCGGCGGCAGCGGCGGCGGCGGCGGCGGCGGCGGTGGCGGCGGTGGTGGTGGTGGCGGTGGTGGTGGTAGTAGCCGTTACTGGGGTCAGAGGCGATATGTTTTTTTTCCAACAGAAATGAGAGCTTTTTATACAGAGGGAGTTTAATCCCATTTCCAACAGCGCTCTAGCTGTCTAGCGCCCTGTCCGCATGACGCTTTTTCAGCCGCTCCGCTCCTTAAGAGCTTAGATGACGAGGGGGTGTGGCATCGCTATCCGTGGAGACCAGCTGAAAACGGTGTTTTTTTCCTCACTCATAGCCTTAATACCTCCTACCCCCTACCCGAGGACGTCTCCCTCCCTCTGACATTCATTGTAACAAACGTCAGAGGTCAGGTGAAAATCGGATTTTTTTTCATGCACAGCCTTAGGCAGCTGTCACCCCTCCCTATTGAACTAGCCGGCCGCCCGCCCGCCTGGCCGGCCCGGTCTACTCACCACGGCAGGAGGTGGCGATTTTTGTCTTACACTTAAGTCGCTCACCACATGCACACGCCTCTACTCACAGACAGACACGTTCGTCTTAGGGGGGTCCTGCTTCACGCCACACGCCTCCTGTAGTTTTTTTTTGTATACACACTGTAAGCTCATCACCGTTACCGTTAATCCTTTATACAGCTAACGCGCGCTGAATGGCTGAACAGGGTGGTAAGCGGCTTAGCTCACCACAGTGGATCCCTCAAAAAGGGATCCAGCTGAAAACGTCATACCTTATGTCTTTGTGAATGGCCGCCGCCGGTCAGTCGACGGCAGGCAGCAACCGCTTAACCCTTTATACAGCTAATGCGCGTTGAATTGCTGAACAGGGTGGTAAGCGGCTTAGCTCATCATCACAGTCGATCTCTCAAAAGAGGGGGGGGGAAAGGGATCCAGCTGAAAACGTCATGCCTTATGTCTTTTTGTTTCTCTTTGTGAATGGCCGCCGGCCAGCCGGCGGCAGCTGAACAGGGTCGGTAAGTAGCTTAGCTCTAGAAGCGAGAAGGCGTATATAAGGGGCTTGGAAACCTCCATTCACTCACTCATTCTTTTTTGCTGCTCTCTACAGTCACCACCATGAGCAAAAGACAACAGCTAGCGGCGTTCAAGAACAAGAAGACTACGCGGAACAGCGTTCGTTTAGCGTCAGTGCCTGCTCTTGCTACTGAACATGAGACTACCGCCGCAGCCGGTTGGTCTTATCACCCTCCTGCTGTAGCGAGCGCTCGCGGCAGTAGTAGTAGTAGTAGTAGCAGTAGCACTAGTAGTAGCAGTAGTAGTAGTAGTGGTAGTAGTACTAGTAGTACTACTGGTAGCAGTCGTCGTGCTAGCGACGTTGTTACACTCGCGACGGTACACGTTGCTGCTAAGCGCGCTGCCGCTGCTACCGCCGTCCCGCCTGCCGCTGCTGCTGCTGCTGCTGCTGCTGCTGCGCCTGCTACTGCTGCGCTTGCTACGGCTGCGCCTGCTGAGGCTGCTGCTGCGCCTGCTACTGTTGCGTCTGCTGCGGCTGCGCCTGCTGCGGCTGCTTCTGCTGCACCTGCTGCTACTGCTACTACTACTGACGACAACGCTCCTGGCACAGCGCAGTACTGGCAACCGGGTTTTTACCTCCCCACTACTGTTGATGACTTTGATGACCTGCCGCACGTTGCACAGCCCCTCTCCTCCACCACTACATCGACGGACGCCCTCGACGCCGCTCGCGCTGAGAGTTACAGCTATTCGGACACTCAGCCCCTGAACCGAGAAGAAGAGGAGGAGGAGGAGCAGCAACAGGGTGAGACAGAGAACGACGCTGACGACGAGGCGTACGAAGAACCCGAAGGGCAAGGGGTGAGCGGTACGTTTTTCGGCTTCCCTCTTCAACCTTTCGACCTCACTTCCTCCACTGCTAGCGCCCCCCCGTCCGGTCCGTGGCGACTGCCCTCACCGCCACCTTACGAGGGCGGCGGCGGCGCTTCATCTTCTACCGCTACACACAGCACGGACGGCGTGTGGCTGCGCTGTTCCAACAACGAGACCTCCGATACCACCAGCGCTGACGCTGCTCCTGCTATCGGTTCTGCTGCTGATTCAGCTCACGCTGATGGTGTTACTCATCCTGCGGGTGTGAAACGTTCTAAGGTGAGTTCCAGAACAACAAGGCCCACTAAGAAGAGAAAAATACAAGAAAAAGAAGGAGATGGACGAGAAGAAGCAGAGAAAACACTCGGGTTAGAGTTCTGCTTAGACGGAGCTTTGACGCTGGAGATCTGGGAGGACGTGGCTAGACTGTCTAGGAGGCCGCGCTACACAAAAGACGGCCAGGTGAAAGAGGCGTCTCTGACCAGAAGCAAGCGAGTGCACTTCACGGCCGACGCGCTGCGCGAGCTCATAGCACGCATCGCCGATATCCGCGCAGTGGTGCGCATACGCGACACAGCGGCCGCGCAAGGAAAACCTAATCACACCCCCTGGTTCGCAGTGCTGGATGAGGCGGGCGAAGTGTACGCAGCTGTGAGCTACTACAGCGGTAAGAACCTCGTCCACGTGCGCAAGTACGAAGGTCCTGACAAAAAACCCACACAGCAGGGGGTGACGCTGTCCGCCAGAGCGCTCAAAGAGTTGGATGACAAAACAGAGATCATTCTGAAATATCTCGGCATAGATTCGGAATGAGAGACGCTCAACGCTCACGCGCGCACACACACACAGCGTTTGACGTACGCTGTATGAGACAGACAGACAGACAGACAGACGGATACACAGACAGCAGACAGAAAGATAGTTACATAGACGACAGATTGATAGATGGCTAGATAGATAGATAGATAGTTAGACGGCTAAGTAGTTGGTAACCGAGTGAAAAAAAACATGACACAGTACGTATGCGAAAAGTGTTTCAAAATGTTTAAAAGAGCGTACAACCACGAGAGACACGTAGAAAATTGTAGAGTAGTAGCTAAGTTTTGCCCTCTATGCGGCGAAGGGGATTGCCGAAAGAGCGCTTGTCGACGCGAATCTCTGGACGGGGTGACCGTCCCTCCGCGCATATGTGCTGTACCGAACGGGGAGGAAACGTTCACGGCGAATTGGCCTGCGATACAAACGGGCGTCAGGATGCACGGGACTCGCGTGAGTGTAACAAACTTCAGGCTACCAACCGGCGAGTTGAGTGACGCTGTAGATACTATGCGTCGCATTCACTTGACACAAAGATTCAGATACAAAGTGGGTTTCTCGGTAGGCTTACTGTTACAACACAGAGAAGACAAGAGCAAACTGCGCTACTTCCACGCCTCCCAGAACAACGCAACTCTCATACAACCGCTCCCTACTGTAACTAATTCAGAAACTTTGGAAGAGCTCCTCTCAAAGATGCAAAACACCGTCGCTTGCGAGGAGGTACGGAAACTTTGCGACGCTGACACCAAGTGGCACGTTCTTTTTCCTACCAATTTGAACATCTGCGTTTACATGGGACCGGGGGAATTCCCCATAGGCGGTAGGATCACGCAGGCCGGTCGAGTTGGAAAGAGAAGCGGCGTGTTAGATTTTCCCAACAAGGACAACCTCTGCATCTTCCGCTGCATTTCCTTTCACTTATACAACACCAGCAAGCGCGCTTCAGATTTGTTACGTCAGTTCTGTCCCGCTGCCACACCTGAATCCTTTCCGGGTCTGAACATCCGCGACTTACCCGCGTTAGAGAACTTGTTTGACGTACAAATAGCGGTTTACACCGCGTCGCGTCAAGTGCCGGGGCGGAAGTTGAGAAGACGCGTTACTCTGATCAGACCGCCTTCCAGAACTGTGGCCGCCCGAGGTAAAGTCAACCTACACCTGACGGCGAAAGGCGGTTTGCACGTCTCTCTCGTCACGGACTTCAACGCGTATGCGGGCATATACGAATGTTGCAAGTGTAAGGCGGCGTTCACCACCGAGTTCTTGCTGAAGAGACACAGGAACCAGCTTTCCTCTTGCCGACAAGTCAAGTTGCGCTACGTAGGTGGCATCTACCAAAATTCGAGAACGATTTTCGAAGCGCTAGCAGACTTCTCCATTTTTCCCCCCGACGGACATTCCGGAATCTACCCTTACAAGATCGCCTTCGATTTCGAGGCTTTCTTCAGACCGTGCAAAGAACCGTCGACGGAGCACGTGTCCCTGCTGTGGGATCACGTCCCTTTGTCGGCTAGCGTCGCATCCGACTTTCCGGGGTGGGAGGGGCCCGTCTGCTTCGTCAGAGCGTCCGACGCAGATTCCGACCCCTTGTTGGACCGAGTTTTAAATCACATAAACGAGAACGCCAAAGCGATCGGGGAAGCTGTGCTAGAACTTTACCGACCGACGTTAGCGAAGTTAGATGCGGCGATAGGTGAAGCTCTCCTGCTGGAGGAGGCGACGTTCACCACCCCTTCTCCAGGCGGCTTCGCTGCGGCTCAGACCAGACACCCGTTAGTTCAACTGAAGAAGCGTCTTCTGAGATACATCCGTCAAGCTCCAGTGGTGGGCTTCAACTCGGGGCGTTACGACTTGAACCTGATCAAAATACGCCTTCACTCGTTCTTCGCCTCCGGAGACCGAAGAAACCAAGAATTCAGCGTCATAAAGAGAAGCAATCAATACTTGGCGGTTTACACACAGCACACGGTTTTCTTGGACGTAGTCAACTATTTGGCACCCGGTTACAACTACGCGACCTATTTGCGAGCTTTCACCAGGAACGAAGAGAAAGGTCACTTTCCTTACGAATGGATGACGTCTACCAGGAAACTGGCAAACAGAACGCTGCCGCCGAGATCGGCTTTCGACAGCGAGCTGACGGGCGTCAAAATGTCCGAATCCGACTACGCCGCATGTCAGAAAGTTTGGTCCGACGAGAAGATGCAAACTATGGAAGACTACTTGATCCACTACAGCAACAAAGACGTGAAACCTTTCATAGAAGCTCTGAAAAATCACGCTAAATTTTTCCAAGATCGCGGCATCGACATGTTGAAAGACGGAGTTTCTCTCGCCGGTTTGACTTTACGCTTCCTCTTCCAAAACCTAGAAGACGCGTTCACAACGTTTCCCCAGTTCGACGCCGTCCTCCACGCTCTGATCAAAGAGAATCTAGTCGGCGGTCCTTCCATCATCTTCCATAGATTTCACGAGAAGGGCACCACGCGGATAAGGGAGCACAAGTACGGCGAAGAAGCGAGACCGTGCCAACACATCCTAGGACTAGACGCTAACTCACTGTACTTGCGCTGCATGAGCGAAGCGCACTGCACGGGCTATTACGCGGTGAGACGGCCCGAGACCGAGTTCAAGCCCGAAATCAGGCAAAGAAACTCTCACAGCGCTTTGGAGTGGTTACGCTTCGTAGAGCACGACCGCGACGTGAAACTGCGCCACGCTCTGAACGGCGGCGAGATGGCGGTAGGCTGTCGGAGAATTCGCGTGGACGGATTTCACGCGGCCTCTAATACGGTTTTCCAGTTTCACGGGTGTTGGTTCCACGCTCACGAGTGCATACCGTCGCACCGATATCAGTGCGCTTCACTGAGAGAGGAGAGACGCGACAGAACGACCAGAGTAAGCGCTTACTTGAAAGCGTTAGGTTACAAGCTGGTCGTCGTGTGGGAGTGCGAATGGCGAGAGATGAAGCGTCGAGATGAGCGGGTCAAGGCCTCCCAACAACGCTGGAAGGTTGACGCTTTGAAAGTGTCTCGAAACGCGATGAGCGAGAGCGACATCCTTTCCGCTGTGAAAGAGGAGAAAATGTTCGGTTTAGTTCAAGTGGACATCACTACGCCGCCTCACCTACGAGAGTACTTCGAAGAAATGACCCCCGTTTTCAAGAACGCGACCGTTTCAAAATCGGACATAGGCCCTCACATGTCAGACTTTGCGCAGGAAGAAAAGCTGTTGAGCACGCCTCAGAGATGTCTGATAGGGAGTTACCACGGAAAAAATATTCTCTTGGGAACGCCGCTTCTCAAGTGGTATTTAGAGCACGGTTTGATAGTCACCAAAGTGCAGCTGGTGGTAGAATACCTACCTAAACGCTCCTTTGCCGGTTTCGCGGACGAAGTGACGGCGGCGCGAAGACGTGGCGACGTGAACGAGAACGAGAAAATTCTGTCAGACTGTTACAAGTTAATGGGAAACGCTACGTACGGTAAAACAATCTGCAACAAAGAAAAACACACGGCGGTGAGATACACTGACAGTCGGAAGTTCGAACTATTGGCCAATTCGTGGCGCTTCAAAAAGGCGTCCGAGTTGACTTCCGATCTGTTTGAAGTCGAACTACAACCGAAAACGGTCAAGAACAACCTCCCTATTCAGATAGGGTTCATGGTATACCAGTACGCGAAGTTGAAAATGTTAGAGTTCACATACGACTTCTTGGATAGATTCGTCGATCGGCGCGATTATGCCCTTTGTCAAATGGACACCGACAGTCTTTACATGGCTCTCAGCGGTGCCACGTTGGATGACCTAGTGAAACCTCGCCTGAGAGAGACGTACTTCAGAGAGAAACGAAAGTGGCTTCCGACAGCGGTGTGCGACGAGCACTTAGAGCTTTTCGTGAAGACAAAAACGGAAAGAGTGCGAGAATGGTGTGCGCCGCCCGGCGGATGTTGTGAGAGACGGTACCTTCACGATCTGAGAACTTCGGGGCTCATGAAAGCGGAGTGGGAAGGTGACGGGATCCTAAGTCTCAACCCTAAGACTTACATTTGCTACGATCGAGTCAGCGACACCGGTGAAAGAAAATCCAAAAAATGGAGTGCAAAAGGCGTACAGAAGAAACAAAACCCCCAGGAACCAGACGCCTTCTTGGATGTTCTTCGCCAACGAAAAACTCTCATTGCTGTAAATAGAAATTTCAAAGTGGTGCGAAACAAAATGGTCACCTACACCATAGAGAAAGACGGCGTGCGCTACTTGTATTATAAGCGTCGCGTGCATTCTGACGGTGTGACAACGAGTCCTTTAGAGATATGAAAAAAAAAAAAAAAAAAAAAAAAAAATAAGCGTGTGCATCTTTTCAAAAATAGAGTGTTTATCAAGATTGAAAAAAAAATAAATAAAAAAAAATTAAAAGAAAATATTGTTGTGTTTTTATTATCATACGGCTTCTTTTACTAGTAAGTCGCGCAGTCTCTTAAAGCGTCACTCATGTGACGACGTCGCTTCCAGTCACGGGATCCTAAACAAAAAAAAAAACTTCTTCTTCTTCCGGTCACGTGATCAATCAGGTCGCTTCCGGTTGGCCATTAAGTCGTATGACGTCACTTCCGGTCACGTGACTCATCAGGTCACTTCAGATCACGTGATCCTAAATTAGGTCATATGACGTCACTTCCGGTCCCCTAAGTAGGTCAGTAGGTTACCCAGAATGCACCATCCCCTAAGTAGGTCACTTCCGGTCACCCAATGGAGGCCTCTGATTGGCTGCAGGGTTACCCAGAATGCACCGCTAATCCCCTAAGTAGGTCACTTCCGGTCACGTGACCAAATGGAGGCCTCTGATTGGCTAACTAGGTCACGTGACGTCACCACTAATCCCCTAAGTAGGTCACTTCCGGTCACGTGACCAAATGGAGGCCTCTGATTGGCTGCATGTCGATTGAGTAATAAACAGTACTTAACTATAGTCCCGACGTTGTTACACTCGCGACGGTACACGTTGCTGCTAAGCGCGCTGCCGCTGCTACCGCCGTCCCGCCTGCCGCTGCTGCTGCTGCTGCTGCTGCTGCTGCGCCTGCTACTGCTGCGCTTGCTACGGCTGCGCCTGCTGAGGCTGCTGCTGCGCCTGCTACTGTTGCGTCTGCTGCGGCTGCGCCTGCTGCGGCTGCTTCTGCTGCACCTGCTGCTACTGCTACTACTACTGACGACAACGCTCCTGGCACAGCGCAGTACTGGCAACCGGGTTTTTACCTCCCCACTACTGTTGATGACTTTGATGACCTGCCGCACGTTGCACAGCCCCTCTCCTCCACCACTACATCGACGGACGCCCTCGACGCCGCTCGCGCTGAGAGTTACAGCTATTCGGACACTCAGCCCCTGAACCGAGAAGAAGAGGAGGAGGAGGAGCAGCAACAGGGTGAGACAGAGAACGACGCTGACGACGAGGCGTACGAAGAACCCGAAGGGCAAGGGGTGAGCGGTACGTTTTTCGGCTTCCCTCTTCGACCTTTCGACCTCACTTCCTCCACTGCTAGCGCCCCCCCCGTCCGGTCCGTGGCGACTGCCCTCACCGCCACCTTACGAGGGCGGCGGCGGCGCTTCATCTTCTACCGCTACACACAGCACGGACGGCGTGTGGCTGCGCTGTTCCAACAACGAGACCTCCGATACCACCAGCGCTGACGCTGCTCCTGCTATCGGTTCTGCTGCTGATTCAGCTCACGCTGATGGTGTTACTCATCCTGCGGGTGTGAAACGTTCTAAGGTGAGTTCCAGAACAACAAGGCCCACTAAGAAGAGAAAAATACAAGAAAAAGAAGGAGATGGACGAGAAGAAGCAGAGAAAACACTCGGGTTAGAGTTCTGCTTAGACGGAGCTTTGACGCTGGAGATCTGGGAGGACGTGGCTAGACTGTCTAGGAGGCCGCGCTACACAAAAGACGGCCAGGTGAAAGAGGCGTCTCTGACCAGAAGCAAGCGAGTGCACTTCACGGCCGACGCGCTGCGCGAGCTCATAGCACGCATCGCCGATATCCGCGCAGTGGTGCGCATACGCGACACAGCGGCCGCGCAAGGAAAACCTAATCACACCCCCTGGTTCGCAGTGCTGGATGAGGCGGGCGAAGTGTACGCAGCTGTGAGCTACTACAGCGGTAAGAACCTCGTCCACGTGCGCAAGTACGAAGGTCCTGACAAAAAACCCACACAGCAGGGGGTGACGCTGTCCGCCAGAGCGCTCAAAGAGTTGGATGACAAAACAGAGATCATTCTGAAATATCTCGGCATAGATTCGGAATGAGAGACGCTCAACGCTCACGCGCGCACACACACACAGCGTTTGACGTACGCTGTATGAGACAGACAGACAGACAGACAGACGGATACACAGACAGCAGACAGAAAGATAGTTACATAGACGACAGATTGATAGATGGCTAGATAGATAGATAGATAGTTAGACGGCTAAGTAGTTGGTAACCGAGTGAAAAAAAACATGACACAGTACGTATGCGAAAAGTGTTTCAAAATGTTTAAAAGAGCGTACAACCACGAGAGACACGTAGAAAATTGTAGAGTAGTAGCTAAGTTTTGCCCTCTATGCGGCGAAGGGGATTGCCGAAAGAGCGCTTGTCGACGCGAATCTCTGGACGGGGTGACCGTCCCTCCGCGCATATGTGCTGTACCGAACGGGGAGGAAACGTTCACGGCGAATTGGCCTGCGATACAAACGGGCGTCAGGATGCACGGGACTCGCGTGAGTGTAACAAACTTCAGGCTACCAACCGGCGAGTTGAGTGACGCTGTAGATACTATGCGTCGCATTCACTTGACACAAAGATTCAGATACAAAGTGGGTTTCTCGGTAGGCTTACTGTTACAACACAGAGAAGACAAGAGCAAACTGCGCTACTTCCACGCCTCCCAGAACAACGCAACTCTCATACAACCGCTCCCTACTGTAACTAATTCAGAAACTTTGGAAGAGCTCCTCTCAAAGATGCAAAACACCGTCGCTTGCGAGGAGGTACGGAAACTTTGCGACGCTGACACCAAGTGGCACGTTCTTTTTCCTACCAATTTGAACATCTGCGTTTACATGGGACCGGGGGAATTCCCCATAGGCGGTAGGATCACGCAGGCCGGTCGAGTTGGAAAGAGAAGCGGCGTGTTAGATTTTCCCAACAAGGACAACCTCTGCATCTTCCGCTGCATTTCCTTTCACTTATACAACACCAGCAAGCGCGCTTCAGATTTGTTACGTCAGTTCTGTCCCGCTGCCACACCTGAATCCTTTCCGGGTCTGAACATCCGCGACTTACCCGCGTTAGAGAACTTGTTTGACGTACAAATAGCGGTTTACACCGCGTCGCGTCAAGTGCCGGGGCGGAAGTTGAGAAGACGCGTTACTCTGATCAGACCGCCTTCCAGAACTGTGGCCGCCCGAGGTAAAGTCAACCTACACCTGACGGCGAAAGGCGGTTTGCACGTCTCTCTCGTCACGGACTTCAACGCGTACGCGGGCATATACGAATGTTGCAAGTGTAAGGCGGCGTTCACCACCGAGTTCTTGCTGAAGAGACACAGGAACCAGCTTTCCTCTTGCCGACAAGTCAAGTTGCGCTACGTAGGTGGCATCTACCAAAATTCGAGAACGATTTTCGAAGCGCTAGCAGACTTCTCCATTTTTCCCCCCGACGGACATTCCGGAATCTACCCTTACAAGATCGCCTTCGATTTCGAGGCTTTCTTCAGACCGTGCAAAGAACCGTCGACGGAGCACGTGTCCCTGCTGTGGGATCACGTCCCTTTGTCGGCTAGCGTCGCATCCGACTTTCCGGGGTGGGAGGGGCCCGTCTGCTTCGTCAGAGCGTCCGACGCAGATTCCGACCCCTTGTTGGACCGAGTTTTAAATCACATAAACGAGAACGCCAAAGCGATCGGGGAAGCTGTGCTAGAACTTTACCGACCGACGTTAGCGAAGTTAGATGCGGCGATAGGTGAAGCTCTCCTGCTGGAGGAGGCGACGTTCACCACCCCTTCTCCAGGCGGCTTCGCTGCGGCTCAGACCAGACACCCGTTAGTTCAACTGAAGAAGCGTCTTCTGAGATACATCCGTCAAGCTCCAGTGGTGGGCTTCAACTCGGGGCGTTACGACTTGAACCTGATCAAAATACGCCTTCACTCGTTCTTCGCCTCCGGAGACCGAAGAAACCAAGAATTCAGCGTCATAAAGAGAAGCAATCAATACTTGGCGGTTTACACACAGCACACGGTTTTCTTGGACGTAGTCAACTATTTGGCACCCGGTTACAACTACGCGACCTATTTGCGAGCTTTCACCAGGAACGAAGAGAAAGGTCACTTTCCTTACGAATGGATGACGTCTACCAGGAAACTGGCAAACAGAACGCTGCCGCCGAGATCGGCTTTCGACAGCGAGCTGACGGGCGTCAAAATGTCCGAATCCGACTACGCCGCATGTCAGAAAGTTTGGTCCGACGAGAAGATGCAAACTATGGAAGACTACTTGATCCACTACAGCAACAAAGACGTGAAACCTTTCATAGAAGCTCTGAAAAATCACGCTAAATTTTTCCAAGATCGCGGCATCGACATGTTGAAAGACGGAGTTTCTCTCGCCGGTTTGACTTTACGCTTCCTCTTCCAAAACCTAGAAGACGCGTTCACAACGTTTCCCCAGTTCGACGCCGTCCTCCACGCTCTGATCAAAGAGAATCTAGTCGGCGGTCCTTCCATCATCTTCCATAGATTTCACGAGAAGGGCACCACGCGGATAAGGGAGCACAAGTACGGCGAAGAAGCGAGACCGTGCCAACACATCCTAGGACTAGACGCTAACTCACTGTACTTGCGCTGCATGAGCGAAGCGCACTGCACGGGCTATTACGCGGTGAGACGGCCCGAGACCGAGTTCAAGCCCGAAATCAGGCAAAGAAACTCTCACAGCGCTTTGGAGTGGTTACGCTTCGTAGAGCACGACCGCGACGTGAAACTGCGCCACGCTCTGAACGGCGGCGAGATGGCGGTAGGCTGTCGGAGAATTCGCGTGGACGGATTTCACGCGGCCTCTAATACGGTTTTCCAGTTTCACGGGTGTTGGTTCCACGCTCACGAGTGCATACCGTCGCACCGATATCAGTGCGCTTCACTGAGAGAGGAGAGACGCGACAGAACGACCAGAGTAAGCGCTTACTTGAAAGCGTTAGGTTACAAGCTGGTCGTCGTGTGGGAGTGCGAATGGCGAGAGATGAAGCGTCGAGATGAGCGGGTCAAGGCCTCCCAACAACGCTGGAAGGTTGACGCTTTGAAAGTGTCTCGAAACGCGATGAGCGAGAGCGACATCCTTTCCGCTGTGAAAGAGGAGAAAATGTTCGGTTTAGTTCAAGTGGACATCACTACGCCGCCTCACCTACGAGAGTACTTCGAAGAAATGACCCCCGTTTTCAAGAACGCGACCGTTTCAAAATCGGACATAGGCCCTCACATGTCAGACTTTGCGCAGGAAGAAAAGCTGTTGAGCACGCCTCAGAGATGTCTGATAGGGAGTTACCACGGAAAAAATATTCTCTTGGGAACGCCGCTTCTCAAGTGGTATTTAGAGCACGGTTTGATAGTCACCAAAGTGCAGCTGGTGGTAGAATACCTACCTAAACGCTCCTTTGCCGGTTTCGCGGACGAAGTGACGGCGGCGCGAAGACGTGGCGACGTGAACGAGAACGAGAAAATTCTGTCAGACTGTTACAAGTTAATGGGAAACGCTACGTACGGTAAAACAATCTGCAACAAAGAAAAACACACGGCGGTGAGATACACTGACAGTCGGAAGTTCGAACTATTGGCCAATTCGTGGCGCTTCAAAAAGGCGTCCGAGTTGACTTCCGATCTGTTTGAAGTCGAACTACAACCGAAAACGGTCAAGAACAACCTCCCTATTCAGATAGGGTTCATGGTATACCAGTACGCGAAGTTGAAAATGTTAGAGTTCACATACGACTTCTTGGATAGATTCGTCGATCGGCGCGATTATGCCCTTTGTCAAATGGACACCGACAGTCTTTACATGGCTCTCAGCGGTGCCACGTTGGATGACCTAGTGAAACCTCGCCTGAGAGAGACGTACTTCAGAGAGAAACGAAAGTGGCTTCCGACAGCGGTGTGCGACGAGCACTTAGAGCTTTTCGTGAAGACAAAAACGGAAAGAGTGCGAGAATGGTGTGCGCCGCCCGGCGGATGTTGTGAGAGACGGTACCTTCACGATCTGAGAACTTCGGGGCTCATGAAAGCGGAGTGGGAAGGTGACGGGATCCTAAGTCTCAACCCTAAGACTTACATTTGCTACGATCGAGTCAGCGACACCGGTGAAAGAAAATCCAAAAAATGGAGTGCAAAAGGCGTACAGAAGAAACAAAACCCCCAGGAACCAGACGCCTTCTTGGATGTTCTTCGCCAACGAAAAACTCTCATTGCTGTAAATAGAAATTTCAAAGTGGTGCGAAACAAAATGGTCACCTACACCATAGAGAAAGACGGCGTGCGCTACTTGTATTATAAGCGTCGCGTGCATTCTGACGGTGTGACAACGAGTCCTTTAGAGATATGAAAAAAAAAAAAAAAAAAAAAAAAAAATAAGCGTGTGCATCTTTTCAAAAATAGAGTGTTTATCAAGATTGAAAAAAAAATAAATAAAAAAAAATTAAAAGAAAATATTGTTGTGTTTTTATTATCATACGGCTTCTTTTACTAGTAAGTCGCGCAGTCTCTTAAAGCGTCACTCATGTGACGACGTCGCTTCCAGTCACGGGATCCTAAACAAAAAAAAAAACTTCTTCTTCTTCCGGTCACGTGATCAATCAGGTCGCTTCCGGTTGGCCATTAAGTCGTGTGACGTCACTTCCGGTCACGTGACTCATCAGGTCACTTCCGATCACGTGATCCTAAATTAGGTCATATGACGTCACTTCCGGTCCCCTAAGTAGGTCAGTAGGTTACCCAGAATGCACCATCCCCTAAGTAGGTCACTTCCGGTCACCCAATGGAGGCCTCTGATTGGCTGCAGGGTTACCCAGAATGCACCGCTAATCCCCTAAGTAGGTCACTTCCGGTCACGTGACCAAATGGAGGCCTCTGATTGGCTAACTAGGTCACGTGACGTCACCACTAATCCCCTAAGTAGGTCACTTCCGGTCACGTGACCAAATGGAGGCCTCTGATTGGCTGCATGTCGATTGAGTAATAAACAGTACTTAACTATAGTCCCGTTCCGATACATACTATACTACTCACACTCAGCCAGCAGCACCTCAGGGCACACACTGCCACACTCAGCCAGCAGCACCTCAGGGCACACTCAGCCACACTCAGCCAGCAGCACCTCAGGACACACACAGCCACACTCAGCCAGCAGCACCTCAGGACACACACTGCCACACTCAGCCAGCAGCACCTCAGGACACACACAGCCACACTCAGCCAGCAGCACCTCAGGACACACACTGCCACACTCAGCCAGCAGCACCTCAGGACACACTCAGCCAGCAGCACCTCAGGACACACACAGCCACACTCAGCCAGCAGCACCTCAGGACACACACAGCCACACTCAGCCAGCAGCACCTCAGGGCACACTCAGCCACACTCAGCCAGCAGCACCTCAGGACACACTCAGCCAGCAGCACCTCAGGACACACACAGCCACACTCAGCCAGCAGCACCTCAGGATACACACAGCCACACTCAGCCAGCAGCACCTCAGGACACACACAGCCACACTCAGCCAGCAGCACCTCAGGACACACTCAGCCACACTCAGCCAGCAGCACCTCAGGACACACACAGCCACACTCAGCCAGCAGCACCTCAGGACACACACAGCCACACTCAGCCAGCAGCACCTCAGGACACACACTGCCACACTCAGCCAGCAGCACCTCAGGACACACACAGCCACACTCAGCCAGCAGCACCTCAGGACACACACAGCCACACTCAGCCAGCAGCACCTCAGGACACACACAGCCACACTCAGCCAGCAGCACCTCAGGACACACACAGCCACACTCAGCCAGCAGCACCTCAGGACACACACAGCCACACTCAGCCAGCAGCACCTCAGGACACACACAGCCACACTCAGCCAGCAGCACCTCAGGACACACACAGCCACACTCACCCTGAACCAGCTCTGGGTCAGCACCAGGCTCGGCCACAGCCTCAGTAGGAGGGGGAGTGGTTGTAGAGTTATTCTGAACGATGCCAGGCTCAGCAGTGTCTGAAGTGGAGCTGGGATGTGGGCTCTTTGATGGAGACTCAGAGTGCCCGGACGTCTTACTACCCTCACTCATCATCTAGGTAGCAGACCATCCCGGGTCAGCCCCGGGGGCGCCGCTGGCAGTAGCAGACCGTCCCAGGTCAGTCCCTGACATGCTGCTGGTGGCGGCAGACTGATTACACTGTTCTAAAACAACAAAAAACACGGGGGTAGACCTGTCTTACTAGGCTAATTTTAGGTCACTGAATCCAAAAACAATGGTAATAAATGCACCATAAGTCAGTTTCGAGATATTTCAACTATGATTATTGTCGGTCTTATAAAGGATATATGGTGTGTGACGTTGCGTTGATACTCACTTCACTATATATATGATTATTGTCGGTCGTATACAAGATATATAGTATGACCAATATGTATCAGGAACAACAGCCCGGTCAGAGATAACACAACCCTGAATCCCATTCAAGGTTAAGAAATCATTAGAAACTGAATTCTATACTGTCATAAATTTGTGATATTTTAGCGATATGAATTGAAAAAGACGCCATAATACATATATATAGATATATCTAGAAAGGATTTAACATCTTTTAAGGCCCAAAGGCCCCGGAGGGGCCCTGCCCAATGGGCACAGAACATTGAATCAACATTGATAAATGGTTGTCAATGTTGATTCAATGTTGATGCAATGTTGATTCAACGTTGAGTTAAATATTGTGCCCACTGGGTGGTGGTGAGCCTGCGAACTACCAGGTTGTGGGCTTATATTGGTTTCACTTTCCAGCAAGTCCGTATGGGTGCCGCCATTTTGTTTGAAGGTGTCACAATACAAATTTATGCATATGTGATAACATTAATATTGCTGAGACAACTGGTTGCCTAGCAACAGCTATTCTTTATCTGCTACAACACACATTTCCATGCTCCTGAGGTTGATTATAATCATATCTTCCCCCCATAACATGGACCCAAGGAATTCAATGGTTCTATTAGTTTGTCGCTAATGCAGCTGGTTGCCTAGTAACAGCTATTTTAATTGTTTATCTTCCTAGCAACACACATTTCCGTGGTCCTGAGATTGATTATAATCATATCATCCCCCCATGGACCGAAGGAATTCATAGGAACTACTTTATTTGAAGTAATATTATCCACCCCCCCCCGCCCTGTTTATTTGGTGTCTTGAATGGGTCCCCTTCAAATATACCAACCATGTAGACAGTATTTTCCTTCGAATGCAAGAATCGTGGTTGTTGCCACGTATAAAAATGCCTGAGGCATCTGCTCAAAAAGATACAAAAAGAGATGTGAATCTCTTAAAACTGTGATTTACCACACAATTTTAAGTGCTACTTTTGAATTCGCCAGGTCAAAATACAACAGAATAAATGTGTCTGGTCACGTGTTTTTTTCCATATTTTTAAAAATGTGTTACAGGTGGGGTGAAATGTCATCTGGCGGTAAATTATCATATGCCCATTCTCTAGAGCGCTTTGAATATTTCTCCTTGGTAAAAGTCGCGAAATCTTTGCCACCCCACTTTGAACTTTAGTAATGTACAGCCCCCAACCTTTAAAGGTAAATGGGTTCGGTTATAATTCTGTTACAGTTTCATAAAAGAAAAAGAAGAAAAACGAGAGAAAGAAAAAGGGTGTGCGGGGCCAGAGCAATATTGCCAACTCACAGTGGTGCCATCTAGAGGGTAGACCTGGAAACTGAATAAGATAACCGGGAAATTGGGCATTTTAAGATTAGAGGTAAAGGGGTGGCGTCTAGTTACTTTGTCAGTCTATCCCCACGTGCCTCTTGTGCCATCTGCCATCCTACCACCTAATTCATGCCTTTACCACTAGGTGGCAGCACTGCACCTGCCTGGTGCTGAATGGGGAGTAGGCCACCCTGAGAGTCATACATACACACTACGGTAAGGGAGTGTTCATTTTGTAGTTATGGGGGGTCGGGGAACAACATTTTTGACCCCTCCTGAGGGGGGGGGGCGTAAAAAAATCTGACCCTCTTGAGGGGAGGAGCATAAAAATGTTTGCCCCTTGTTAGCAAAAAAGCCCGGGCGTTACTAAAGTTCAAAGGGGGGTGGACGAAAGATGTTCAGCGCCTTTGGCGAGGAGGGGGGGGGGGAGAGTGTGAAACGTTCCACATGCTCTCGAGGGGGGGGGAGGGCGCCTCTGCGTGAAATCTCACCACCCCCTGTAATTAATCAATGAACACTCACTAAGGCTGTACACATCAGGAGCACTGATCACATCCTCACCTAGAAGTGGACTGCTCCAGGACTTGCTGCCAGCCTAGTGTGTGTAGTTCTGCAACAGTCCTCTGTGTGTGGGAACACTATAGCGATGACTCGGGGTTCTCCGTATGGGCGGCCATGTTAGTTCTGAGCTCGCTATCCATCCTGAGACTTAGGCAGTGACCAGACACTCACACACCATAGCTTCCGCGGAACAGGCTGCAATACGAGAGCAGAACCAAGGTCTCACGAGAACAAGTCCGATCCCGGTAGAGCCCTATATACCCAGCCATGTCCTGCACTGGTTACCCAGTGCTACTGCACTAAGTACTACAACTTAACAGGTACCAGCGCTGACCTAACCACGTGACCTAACCACCCGTCGTTCACAAACAGAGGACCGCTCGCGTGGTTAGGTCACGTGGCATTGTTTACAAACAAAGGACCACGTGGTCAGGTCACCCGGAGGCCTCCGATTGGTCGAGAGGCTCCGCTAATCCCCACCAAACCTAGTAAGAGACTTCCGGTTACGATCATGCCCAAATAAGGTCGCTTCAGTTCACGTGACTCCTCCAAGGGGGCGTGGCCTAATATGCAAATGAGGTCAAGTGACCCCATGGAGGTCTGTGATTGTATACGCTCATGTCTAAATAAGGACACTTCCGGTCACGTGACCCAAAGGGGGTGTAGCCTCATATGCAAATGAGGTCATGTGACCAAAAGGAGGCCTGTGATTGGTCTCTTGTCGTTTGGACCATTCTAGTAGCTGAGCTATAGTCCCATCCCGATACATACTATACTACTATTATCGAGGTATGTCTATGCTGAGACAGAATTAGCTAACTTCAAGTAATTGCTACTTGCTGTTTGAGGTCCTGTTTATTACAATCTACATCAAAATAATGGTTAACCATTGAAGGATGCGTGTCACTAAAAGATGGGATTTCTCATCATGATGTAACAATGCAGCCCCGGCGAGTTATTTGCCAGTGATGTATTGGTGTATCATGCTGACCCTTCAAGAGCGTCCCAACCTCATAAGGTCAGCATGATGCTTGAATGCAGCCCTGGCAAGCCACTCTCCAGGGCTGCATTCATGCATCATGAAGACCGAGGGCATGATGCAATGTGCCATCCATAAAGGGTTAATGGTGCCGATATGCAGGGTATGGGATAACCTGTCCTTGTGGGTGAACAGAAGATTTTCTACAACTGCTAAATGTGATATTTCACAAGTGTAATCAACACTCACTAGATGGCACCTCTGACCATTATGTATTACAAAGGCAGCCTGCTTGTGCCTGCAGGCACTGTTAGGGAGGTCCCTGCAGGGCACCAGCTTCAGCTGCTAGTGTTCAGGATGGACATGGCACAGCATGCAGCTTTAGTAGATATGGTTCTGCTAATAAGGGTGACCAGTCGGTCCTATGTATGGGTGATTGGAGATCAAACAAGGTCAAGGGTCACGGTTTGGTGTAAGAATAAGACTGAAATTTTAAGCAGGGTAATAGCACTAAAAGCAAATAGGTCTTTATATTCTATTTGTAACCACTTGTACTGGTACTATATCGACAGTATGACTAAGACAGATGTAAGTCAGATACATAACATGAGTAAGCTTCACCCTTGATATCTTTATATTTGTTTCAAAATGTGTGTACTTATTTCAGTCTCATTTTTACATCAGATTGTGACCTTTGACCTTGTTGCGACACAGATATTACTTTACACAGAGCAGATTCGGAATCAGCACCCTCAAAATACCCTAGTACATCACAAAGTATTGGTCACCACACCAACCTAAAGTTAAATATCAACATTTTGTCTTTCTGGCCCCCCAAATATCAGCTTACGGTGGCAGCATGTAGCGGGTAATTACCCCGTAACGACTCTAGTTAGGGAGTGGTCAATTTTTAACAACAGGGGTCGGGATTGGTGGATTTTCACGCTAGCGGGTTGAAATGCTTTTGGTACCCCCCTTGCGGGAGGGGTAGAAAGTTTTGTTAGTCCCCCCCTCAGGCAGGCTGAAATTGAACCTGGCAACCCCTTTGAGCTATAGCAATTACTGGGCTTTTACGCTAAAAAGGTGTGCAATTCTTTTGGACCCCCCTTCAAGGAGTCCAATACTTTTTGGTCCCCCTCAAAATCAACCACACCCAGCCCCTGTTAAACATTTCCCTTGTCAGGTGTGTCTAGTCAGCACGGCTGGGTAATTACCCGCTAATAACCCGCATTATCTGCTCAGGTTTGTCCAGCCGGTGTCTAGTCAGAACGGTGTGTAACCCGTCTGGTCGGTGACGTAACCCTGAAGTATTACCTACAGGATGACTGGGGGTGTAGATGTGGGGGTCCCCATGTCGCATGTTGATTTTAAGAAATGGTGTCTGTCTATGTCACTCGATAAACCTCATGTCCCATATCGATTTCAAGAAATGTCCATGTCCTATGTCACTAAGCTTTTGAGCCTCCTGTCACATGTCACTAGTCCCTATGACGCATGTCAATTTTAACAAAAGGCCATTTCACCGTGTCGTATTTAGGGGTCCAGCTCCACATGACTGAGGCAGCCACACATCCCTACTGGTAACTTGGGAGCAGCAAACAGCAACCAGAACTGGTACCGGAAAGTATGATCAGAGAACTCCCATCATACTGACAGTAGGGATTGCCCAAACCCAGCAAAATTCAAGTTCAAGGTTTTAGTAAGCTTTCCCCTATACAAGGATTTGGGAATGAGAATACTAGACAGAAAGAGTGCATAAGCAGTTATATGTAAGCACTGCACTTGTATAAAGTACATGAAAAGTCCTCTATTACCAATTGGAATTAAAGAAATAATTATACAGAGGCAGCTAATTGGGTAAGCCTACACTGTAAAGACATCCCCATATACGGAACATATGCTGGTATTTGTACAGAACGACTTACCAGGTCATACATGCCTGCCAGGATAAATAAATGAAATACAAACAAAGAGTGTTAACGGCCTGTTACACAAGCGGCATCTGAATGTTGCTGCTGGATGTTCTGTATTATTGTACAGTAGATGCTGCCTGTCTGACAGGGTCAGAACTAGTGTAGCTGACCGTGAGTGGTGACCTGCAGTCTGTACAGAACTAGTGTAGATGACCGTGAGTGGTGGCCTGCAGTCTGTACAGAACTGGTGTAGATGACCGTGAGTGGTGGCCTGCAGTCTGTACAGAACTGGTGTAGCTGACCGTGAGTGGTAACCTGCAGTCTGTACAGAACTAGTGTAGCTAGCCGTGAGTCTGTACAGAACTAGTGTAGCTAGCCGTGAGTGACCTGCAGTCTGTACAGAACTAGTGTAGCTAGCCGTGAGTGACCTGCAGTCTGTACAGAACTAGTGTAGCTTGCCGTGAGTAACCTGCAGTCTGTACAGAACTAGTGTAGCTAGCCGTGAGTCTGTACAGAACTAGTGTAGCTAGCCGTGAGTGACCTGCAGTCTGTACAGAACTAGTGTAGCTGGCCGTGAGTAACCTGCAGTCTGTACAGAACTAGTGTAGCTGGCCGTGAGTAACCTGCAGTCTGTACAGAACTAGTGTAGCTGGCCGTGAGTCTGTACAGAACTCGTGTAGCTGGCCATGAGTCTGTACAGAACTAGTGTAGCTGGCTGTGAGTGACCTGCAGTCTGTACAGAACTAGTGTAGTTGGCCGTGAGTGGTGACCTGCAGTCTGTACAGAACTAGTGTAGCTGGCCGTGAGTCTGTACAGAACTGGTGTAGCTGGCTGTGAGTCTGCACAGAACTAGTGTAGCTGGCCGTGAGTGGTGACCTGCAGTCTGTACAGAACTAGTGTAGCTGGCCGTGAGTGGTAACCTGCAGTCTGTACAGAACTAGTGTAGCTGGCCCTGAGTCTGTACAGAACTAGTGTAGCTGGCCGTGAGTGGTGACCTGCAGTCTGTACAGAACTAGTGTAGCTGGCCGTGAGTCTGTACAGAACTGGTGTAGCTGGCCGTGAGTGGTGACCTGCAGATTGTCCCGGGGTGCTTGCAGCCTCACCCTGACCCGTGTAGGGGGGGAGTAGTATAGTGCAAGTAGACTGTGCTGATGGTACCGTCACAAGTAGTACAGAGACATGGGGATGGGTAAATACATCGAACTGGGCATTGTTCATTTTGCCCCCAGCTATTTATCCAAAAAGGTACCAATTGTGACATGCACCTCCAGGATCTTTGAATAATGGTCTTCCAGTTGTACAGAAAAATGAGGATTGGTAAATGCATCTAACTGGGCACTGTAATTTATACTCCCAGCTATACATCCAAGAAAGGTACGACTTGTGACATCATGGATCTTTGAATAATGATCATGAACGTCTTCATGGAGGGTTAAAACTAACTTCCTTTGTCTGCACAGGTAGATCTATGGCAGCAACAGGACAAAATATATAACTCAGAAATAAGAGGTTTCCCAAATGGTACACTTAAGCCACTCCAAATAATATCCTTGTTTCTCATCACTAAGCCATGACAAATATGACGAGGGCGCTTTTTTTCTTTTTTTTTTGCTGAAGATGAAATAGGTAGGGGGATCTAGGCTCTCAGCAAACATTACATGAACATTTTCATGATTAAGAAATTGATAATCTACAAACGCTTTAAATATGTAGCCCATTGTGTTCTTACCACTGTAAGCTTCAATTTGATACCAAATATGTCCATATTTGTCTATTATCATCAACTTTTCCCTTAAAATGTGCCAAAAAAACAACAACACGCCTTTGGTAATGCGCGCGGTGATGAGAAACAAGTAACTATATTATTTAGAATGGCCTTACTGAGGTGGCCTTGACCCTCCCAGACCTAGCAGGGGCCTGTGTCAGCGGGGACAGTCTGGTAACAAGACATGGATCTGATGTACTAGATACCGGACAGTCTGGGGGCAAGGAACAAGTATCACCACTAGACATCAACTCATGCACCCAGACAGACCAATTCCTATAGGGGGGGGGGGTAGGGGGGTAGGGGGGTAGGGGGGGGGGTAGACCGCCCATGAGATGGCTAGCCGGTCTGTTGGTACCATGAGTATATCTCAATCAAGGTAACATCAATCATGGGGCCAATCTTCCACAGGGCTATTGTAGACACGAGGCCGATTGTCCTCCGGGGCAATCGTCATAGTGCCTATAGTCCACTGGGCTCCTCATCCGTGTGCTGGTCTACTCAAGGAACCGACAGACCAACTAGTCAACTCATGGGTGCTCTACCCCAAAGGGTGATATTTGGTTTCAGCTAAGGCACGCACTGGTTGTCCTAGAGGTGCATCACTCTCCAGTCGTGCGGTAATCCATGTCCTGAGGCAGGTGTGTTGG